>JARHVA010005918.1:197500-265000 GCA_037957365.1 Torreya grandis | reverse complement strand
CTTCATTAATTCTATTATACCAACTTAAATTTATTCAACTTGTAGTTTTTTATATTGTTTGAGCACTACATGGATAAGATTTTAGCTAGTGGGTTCATTTTATTACAAAATTTATTACTTTATATTCATTTGGTTGTCAAGTAATAATTTAATTAAATAGTTGTAAATGATTTTATAAGTAATTTTATTTGATAAAAAAATTAGTGTAATTGTTGGTTAACCTAGTGGGGTCTGACATACTATCTATTTTATGGTAATCCCCCTATATGACTAAACAAATCATAAATAAGGGATCTTAGGTCAAATATAGATCACTATATTCTAAAAATAGAAGTGATCAATCACAATAAATATGAAGGTACATATTTGGAATGTTTATCAAAGGAAGAGGCCAAGGAAGTTATGACTAGCATCCATGAAAATTTGGGCAATGACTACCCCTTAGGAACAATAATGACAAAAAAAAATTGTGAGTTGGGTATTATTATCCCACCATATTCAAAGATGCACATAACCATGTCTAGACTTGTCATGAATGTCAAAACTTTGATAAGAGGGATGTTCACATGTAAATTCCACTCTATCCCATGGTAAAAGAGCATCCATTTTCTCAATGGGGACTTTATTTCATTCAGGTCATCAATCCTAACTCCTTAGCTAGCCAAAACCCCATACTCATTATAACCAACTATTGTACAAGGTGGATAAGTGTTGTATCCATATGTAAAAACACCACTAAGGAAGTAATAAAGTTCCTTGAAGATAATATAACAACATAGTTCAACATTTTAATCTCATTGCTCTATGATAATGGTGTTTATTTCTAATCAAATAGACTCACTAAGTGGGCTTATGAAAACAATATCACCCTAAATTTATCAACCAATTATTATGAATAGGGGAATGGGTTTTTTGAGTCCACTAGTAAAAATATGATGAATGCAATAAATAAGTTAACTAAGAAGTGATCTAAGATTGACACTCATTACTAAAGTATGTACTTTAGGTTGATCACACCAGATACAAGTGAGACCTAAAAATTTCACCTTTCTTACTGGTATATGGCCTAGAGTTGATATTCTTGGTGACCCTCATATTTCCCATGTATAATCTCATGTATAAATACATGAATAGTAATGATAAACTCAACTCAAGGTTGTTAGACATTATTAATATGGAAGATGTATGATGAGATGCCCTTTAGAGTTTTAAAAAATTAATACACCATCAAGAGGTGATTTGATAAGAATTCAAAAGTAAAATAATTTAGGATATCTAATCTAGTCATGTTATGGGATAAGGATCATGAAAATAAAGGATAAAATTCAATATTATATCCATTTTAGATTGGTCTATATCAAATCACTCAATTACAAGGGTAGGATGCTTTTAGGCTGAAGGGTCTATAGGTAAATTACTTCTCTACCTATGAATGAATAATTTTTGAATAATTAATTCTTGTATGTGTCATCCATAGTCATATCAAAGAAGTTGTATAGTCTTAAAGTAGTTTGATTTTGGTTGTGTTTGATTTCAATGTTTGTTGGTGTGTTTAATTATTATTTCTCTCCTCACTTTATTTGCTCATCAATTTATATTTCCTTCTTATAACATAATTTCTAATTATTTTTTTCCTTAACCATAATTATATGTGACCTAGGTCCATATGTCCCCTGTTTTGCCTCTTTAAATGTTTGATAAAAAATTGGAAACATAGTCTTTTGAACAAGAACCAGAAAATATTGCCTTCATTAATAAACATTTGATCATCATGTCAAATCCTTTTTAGTATCTAGTAGGAAGTAATTCATTGATTTAAAACTGAACATGTCATTTAATAGTAGTTTTATTATTGATATAAGGTCAACACTACACTATAAATATAATAAGTCACCTTGAATTCGTAAAAGGTAAAGAGTCCCTTATGTTGGTGAGAACTAGTTAAATCAATCATTTACCTTGGTTTAAATGGTTCTCAACCCTCTTACATAATAAATGGAACAAAATATTAGTTTGAAAAGAAGCCTAAGAATTTTAGATAAAGTTTTAAGGTTTATTCATAGGAAAGGGTGATTTGGGAATCCTCCATTGTAGGATTTTTGACCTTGATAGAAATGAGGCAACTGGAGTGAAACTAGAGGTCTCTCTATCATGGATATATATTCATGGAAATAAATAGATAAATGCCTAATATTTACATTCCCTAGTCAATATATATATAAAACATTACCTTTCAAGAGTTACAAACACCTCAGTTACCTCTAAACTTTATTTTGAATTCAAAAGGGAGATGAAGGGAAATGAATCATTGTTTCACACAAAATGACCTCTTGGAGGAACTAAAACCCAATATTATATGTGTTTAAGTATACTTAAGCACTTAATTTATTATTTTATTTAGTTTGAAGTGGTTTCCATATATATCTTATTTTTTTAAGGTGGGAATAAATGATTTTAGGTCCTAAACACTATACAATGTTTTCCCTGCATAGTTTCCATTTATTTTCACCAACAAACTCCATTTTTTAATAAGAAGATATGACCCATATAAACCAAAAACTCTTGAAAAAGTAAATGATTAATAATACTAGTCTGAACCTCATCTTATTTCAGATTGTCAAGCCTGATCTCTACAAGTAAATGACAATTGGGTTTAGTCTCCAATATTTATGTAAAATCTGATAACCCCCTCCCCCCATTTTTTTGTATTTATGTATCTTTAATTTTAAAAATATAGTCATCTCATTATTGTAAAATAAATATATTCTTAATTTATTTTTCAGCAATAAAATTTTCATTATGGAAATAGACAACATCTTAGAGTCTAGTTGGCACCCTCCTAAAGACTATTTATGATAGGTAATCAACCCCTCCTTTATGAAACCCTTTATAGTGACTTAGTAATTTTGTAAAAAAATTAATTATTATATATTTTAGAGCCCAAGTATAGTTTGGGAAGCCTAATCTAATCAGGGATCACCACCTATGGTTTTGTATGCTCGGGAGATAGTTTACACAGTTAGGTCCTAGAGCTATTAGAGCCAAAGTACAATCCAAAAGTCTTGATCCAATCAAGGATCACCATGTGGAATTTTAAACACCTAGGAGATAATATATAGAGTCATGTCCTAGAGATGTTAGAGTCCAAGTATGGTTTGAGAGTCCTGATCTGATTAAGGATCATCACATGTATTTTAATACACTTAGGAGATGATTTACATAGTTATTTACTAAATATATAAAATAATATTATGATCTAAGAAATATGATCCAATCAATATGTGCCATGTGTACCTTTATACATGAGGAGGAACATACACTACACCAAATCAATAAGATCACCCTTTGGAAACACCATAGTATAAGTAACACTTGGTTGACTCTGAATGCATCTAGAGTGTTATAGGGGATAGAACTATGTGCATACCCACCACAAACTCTACATTTATTAACACATTTGGATAGATAATTATTCTACACCTAAATAGGTCCAATAACTACCAACCAGTCTCTAATTAAATCCTATTTCACAAAAATAAAATCTAGAAAAAGAATGGAAATGCTTGAATCAAAATCATACCATCAACTTAGATCAACTCATGTGTCATGAGCTATTGATAATTTTACTATAAATATATTATAGATCCATATAAGGTTCCATACAAATTGAGCTCACATTTATGTTATTCTATACAATTCAAATTATTCATAACCCTCTACTTGAGTATTCTTGAGAGGTCCTAAGGCACATCTATGTAGAATCCCTTACACGAGAGAGAAATTTATAGGATAAATGTGGAAGCCTTAAAAAATTAAGCATGAAACAATGGTATTTTATATATGCAACCCTAATCTATAATAATATTTGAAGGATGTCATGTTCTTATAATGTATTATGTGGTATAAGCACTATACCAAGAGATTCATAGTAATTTTAGACATCTAAAGGCCCAATAATGATGTTGAGCCTAAGGATGATGATGTAGAATTTTCTAATGATATCATTTTACTTATAAATTTGTCCCTCCAAAAATATTATACTAAACCTAAATCTTTCCATTGTAGATATCATTTCTACAACCTACTAAGGACATCTAAGTGCACTACTAATATTATCCACTCACCTAATAACAAACATTGAATTGTAAACATATTTGGGGCCTCTTTCAAGAGATACTATGATATCTTCGAGTAGGACATCTCTTATGACAAGTAGGTTACTACTAGGTGGATGAATATGCAATAATTTTATCAAATTTTTAATGATTAGACTAAGGATACTGACCACTAGATCAATAAGGAGGATATAAACTCCAAGACCATCATGAATTTTAGATAAGTGGTTTGAGTCAACATGTTATTTCTCATACATTTATATGAGGAAAGTGACAATTTTCATATGAATAAGTATTAGTTCACTCTACTCAACATCACCCTATAATGTAATGAAATCTCAACTCTTGGGTATATCACTATGTTAAACATATCTCAATAGGTACCTAGGATTTGTGTCAGAGGAAAATTTTATGTGATTTCCTATTTGGTTGAAATTACTTATGCCACCATTAATTTATGAAGCACTATGTTTCCTCAATATAGGCCTACATTTTCTCATGTTCATGTGTTCCTCTCTAAATTTTATGTCCACCAATTTAGGTTTCACATCAAGTACATATCTAACCATTTACATCCCCATCTATACATGGTCATTATTGATTATCTGATGTCAAGATTATTATAGGATATGAGGGAATTCATATTCTCCATAGGCACCTTTTGGTACTACCAAGATCACAGGTTCATTAGGGTAGATGGCATCCATGGACCTCCCTTTAATCTATCTTAGATTGGCCTAAACTAATAGAAACAACATGAGATCACTTATTAGTTTGTCAATTTTAAGCTAGCCTCTAGCTTAATAAGAGGAAAAGTTCCTATCCCAGCCTCATACTAATTATAGGGATAAATGGATATAAAATATTTCCTAAAATTTATGCCATATGTATACATGTGGACTCATTTAATCTCCCCCTTGATGATGATAAGTAATGTCATCCTCACTTCAAGGTGAAGGATCATGATGAACATTATCAAGACATACTAAAAACTAAGTACCACCATGAAATACATTTAGATGAAGCCTCCCATCTCAAAATCACTAATGATGTTGAGGTGATTTCAAATGTTAAAGTAGCATTATTCAATAAGGAGTAGTTGTCACAAGACACCAATGTTGGAGAAAAAGCCAAATCATTCATAAGCTTTTTCAAAAGTCCCAATTACTAGTAGGACACTCTTCTAACTAATCTTATAATGAATACATGTAAAAAATACTCCATCAGACTCTTTATTAGATTCATCTATATGGACTTCTCATGTAATCCAATATCATGTTACCCATGATATTTATTTTTATAGTAGTTTAAATTCTTATCATAATTTCCCTCAAGCTCAATATTTAACATCCATAGAGAATTCATCCCACACCTCAAGAACTTAAAGGAAACAATATAAAATCATTCTTGGTTTTCCAACCTATTTTATGCATCCCCCTATGGTTTGCCCTATAATTTCTACTCAAGGTTCCCCCATTTACTTGGGTTGTATAAATCCTCATTATCATAGTTTTCATCCCCCTATAGTTTATGTTACACCAACATGGCCCACCCACACAATAATTTATAGACTAACCCTTATGGTTGGTATGGTATCTATTATGGCTCAAATTTCTAGCCCTATTGTCATAGTGGTTCCTACTATCTTTGTTCCTCCTATTGTTTTGGTTACCCTTAAAATTCATTTGATCTTAAGTGTATATGTCACCAATGATTTTATATCCTCTAGTTCTCTAATAATTTGACTTTTAACTACCATGGGAAACCTACCAACCTTGGGTGTTAGCAGAGTATATTCCAATCATAACTTTAAACCTCAACCTCCTTCTAGTTTTATTCCTCTAAGTGTAATAATACAATAAATAAGCATTCAACATAATCCTAAAAAGCACCCAAGGTTGATTTCCCATAGTCCATTAGTTTATCCTCCTCCTACATATATAAGATCATCTTGGGACTCCCTCTCCATCACATCTAGTTCCCTAGGAATTATTTTTAATTGAACCATTTCCTATTTCAAGATGAACACTCATATAGCTAGTGCCATCGGTCCCCAAGTTTATATCAATTAAGACCAACTGATATCACACTTGTACCCATTCATGTCACCCTCGGACAATCCCCCACATATACCCATGATTCCTCCTTCATATTCCATCCCATTTCATGTCCCTCCATTTTTACCACCTCCACTCATGCCTTCACCATCCACTTCATTTTCTTCCTTATATTTAATGTCCCTAGGATAAATAGATGGACAAGGTAAGATTAATCCATTAATATTTCAAGGATTATAGAGATCTAATATGATCTACCATGGGGACCTGAACATCCAACTCCAATTTGATTGAGATTATGAGAGGGTGAAGAGGGTGATAACCCAAGTCTTCACATAGGATGGATACCATATTTTATGTAGGATAAAATATGGCCTATTATCTCCCATAAATAAAATGATCATGACTAGAGAGGATAAAATTTTAGAGGACCCAATCTCTCTGATGGGAGCCACAGATGAACTAATAGAAATGCATAAGGAGGACCTCAAATTGAAAGTTGGGACCTTAGATTACTAGGTCAAGATATCATTCCTAGTGGGCCCAATTGATAAGATGGAGAACACACATTCATAATTATTTTCAACCTTTTGGTAGGTGGTTATAACTATTTATAATGGAAATGTGTTAGTCAAAGGAACACATGCATAATTATACAAAGTTATAAGGATTCACAAAAAGTGAAAGAAGATGGTCATGATAATTAATAATAGGATGCTCCTTGAGCTTAGAATGATTCTCCTCATAGATATAAAATTATTTTATACATTTCTATGGACCACGATAATTTTTATAGAGGATTGGCTCAAGGGCATTCATGATTCTATGAATCCCTTGGAAAAATTAGAGACAAAGTTATTAATTACTTCAAGTAGGTTAGCATAACTATTCTCTTACATATTGATGTAACTTTGATTAACACATACAAGTTTATATCCACCTAAAAAATATTAAAACAACCATTAAGAGGAAAGCGTAAAAGGCCAATAATGATATATACCATGGTACTATAGATCCTTCCACACAATCAAAAACCAACATTAGCCAAGTCAACATAGTAAAGGATTTTCTTAAGGCCCCAAAAAAGGAACATGATAAATTTCTAACATATTGTGAGGTACTATTTAGGGAATGACCTATCAACCTTCCCAAGATTGATAAATAATAACATCTCATTTCACATGAACTAATAGCTTAGCAAGGCACCTAGATGTAATTGGAAAGTGGTCCTCCTCTAGGACCTAACTAATGATTATGATATTTCTCTTGTGGTCCCTAGTGGGAAAGTAATTGACATGCTTTTGGCTCTATCTCTCTCTCTCTCTCATGTTATTGTAAGGTTGTAACAACTCAGCCATGATGACTTGGAGTTGGATTTCATGCATATAGATGGTAGACCACCTTCCTTTTCTATAAATACTACTTTTTAGTATTGTTTTTAGGTTAAAATGTTTATGATATAAGGCAAAAGTAATTAATATACTTACATTTTTACATTTTCTATGTCTACTTTATGAATTACATCCACTCTTTAAATATTTATGTAAGAGACTATGAAAATATTTTGTCTATAATACATGTGTCTAAACAGGATGATTTGAATGCTATTATAATTAATTTATGCATATTATTTTATTTTAAAAATAATTATGAGTTTGTATGTATGAAAAAAATATTATAGGTGTTTATCTATGGAATAAAACTGCATGAATTGAGAACATAATATTTCTTTTGAATCCCTTCCTTGTATGGATAATGTTTAAGATGATGTATAACTCAACATGTAGTGGTGAAACTATATTTGGTATCATACTCAATCTTAGACATTGGTGTCTCATTTCTCATGCAAGAAACGTTCTCTTTTTGACTTACCCTTTCCCCTTATTTTTTGGTTTTTTAATCTTCACCTTGAATCAAAATCATTTCACTAATAATATGTGGACACTATCATAGTGAAATGATGTATTATTATATGTGTAAGTGTGTTTAATTAATATTGATCTTCTGATAGTATGAGTTTATATTTTTTAGACTAATTTTAATCAAGCTACATAATGGAGCCCAATATTTATAACTTAGGCCCTAAATTGCATTAGTAGTAATCCTAAAATGAGAGGGTGAAATTCCCTTAACTATAGGATTTTTATTGTACCTATTTAAATAGGTAAATTTTGAGTTCCCAATAATATTCTTCCATGTAACCCTATAAATTATACACTCACTAATTTGATTCTATTTTAAAAAAAACTACAGTAACACAATAGTTAGAAAAATAATATCTTTTTTTCCATTTGATAGAAACATAATAATTTTAACCACTAGAAGGGTTAAAATATGTTTTAATGGTTAATTGAACTTATTTTAGTATTAATAAGGGTCAAAATGTTTTAGAACATTTTCTTGAACTCATTTAAGTAGTCAGTCATTAGAAAAGAAAAAATACATTTTTCACCCATAAGGGGAATACACTAGTGTGAGTTTATCATTGAGACAATAATTTTAATGTGTATTTCAAAATTTTGGAAAAAAAATCCCATAAAAAATTATTTTTCACTTGTATCCCCAAAAACATTTTCTTAAACTTTTGTGAAAAATATACCATTGTGATAACCCTATTGAGATGTTAATTTTAACATATAACTTCAATTTACATTTTATGGTGCCCTATACCCATCTAAACAATGGTTTTAACCTATGGTAGTAGCCAATAATTGGCACAAAAAATCAGAAAATATGAGCTAAAATCCAATCTTGGCTTAATTCCTGACTCATGAAATTGAATTAGTAACTACATGGCATCCATACAAAAAATATCATGCTATCAAATATAATTAATGGATAGAATTTTTAAGGTGGATTTAAGTCTTCAACCACACCATATGGTCCCAAATTGGATTTTTTAAAAATTTATGGTACAAAGCCAACAAATTAAATTTACTATACCAGATAGAATTACAACATGCATAATATATTAGGATAGACAAGGTACCCATTGCATCATTTTACTTAGAAAATAAAGTCGTCTAGTGGTACCAATGGTATCATAAATATCATACACAACCTATTAGCTACCCAAGTTACACCCTATTGAAAAGGAATGTTTAAACCCTCCTCTAACTTGGACTAACATGGGATTAGCCTATAGTTTGTGGGTTACTTATAGTCTAGTCCAAACATCTATCTTTTTTGGGATAACACCCCTAATTTATCACTTCAATTATATTTCTAAGACCTAATTATATTTGGATGAAAAGGGTAAAGAAATTTCATAATGGAAACCTACTCTAAGGGGTGGTGATGCACCAACATACTTACTCATCCACTCAACTTTTAACTCTTAACAACACTAGTGGACAATGCATAGAGATAAAACACTATATTCAATGGATTATAAGCAACAATGTTTCACCTAGAGGTCAGTTTGAATGAATAAATCAAGATGGTAATGAGAAGAACGCCTGGTTCAAGGCATTTATAATTATACTTCCACTTCAAACTTGAGCCATCAACATCATAACACACTAAATGACCTAAAACTAAAGCTTATTATCACCTAGTGAGACTTAGACCTAGAAAAATGAAGATTACACCACTTATGCATATTGAAACAATAATGAAGACACTAATAATTAATCATGAGGAAGTTGTAATGTTATATTCATTGGTCCAATAGGTTTTCAAGTACAAAACCTAGTAGAGTTTCCTCATACCATTCTGAGGGATACAATTCAAGGTGATAAGGACTAAATAAATAGTAGATCAGAAGAGAGAGAAGGAGAAGGGTGGCATGTAAATAAAGGTTAGATGCCATTAACTATTTTAGTCAACTCAATCATAAAGTTACATCAGTTAAAAATAATCCTTTTAACAAATCTCCATGTGTTGGTACTTTCAATGACTCCTTTTGGAATAGAGGTGGAGGTAATGGAGACTAAGTTAGCTTTAGTTATCTTCATCTAAGGCTTGACCATGCCTAAAATGGTCCATTAACCATCCAATGTTATTTACAAAGTGTAGATAGGGTGTGATTAGGCCTCCAAGATATATTGAATAGCTCGTTATCCCTCTCATGCATATTGAATTACCTTGATAAACTATTCCCATCTCCTATAATGACCATGAGGAATGTAGATATCACCTTAGAATTAGTTACATGGTGTAATTAATGTATTTTGACCTTTTTATAAGTACCTTAATACCATATTTCAACTTTTATTATTGACCAAGTAAGATAATTATGCCTAATTTCTCAACTATGTGTGTGTTAGATACCATGAAACCTAAAAAAGTCATTAGAAACCTAAAGAGAGGCATGCCATAGGATAAAACAAATGTTTCACACCATGATTCAATTCTTCAAAACATTTTACACCTAAAACCCTACTTTATCTAGACAACTAGGCCACTTTTTATCTCATGCCTACATATTAGTTATTTGGAAGTGAGTTAAAAAGGCATTTATAGATATATTCTTAGATATATTATGAATTGAGAATGTGGAACAAGTGTCAAAACCCCCTCCAATTATTATAAGCTTATCAAATAGCTCTGCACCCTTCATTTTGATCATTTTATTATAAAGGTAATTTTTTATAACCATTCTATACATATTTCATAAAACCAAAACCATGACCAAGCTATATTCTAAGTTTAATTTACATTATAGGTGTTTGTTAGACCATTCTATAGTGTTAAGATTCCAAAATATCATGTTTTCCATAACTAGGTTTGCCCAAGGTTTTAGAGAGGTTTTGGATGCCAAAGACTCTTAGTAATGATTCATAGAGTAAAAAACCCTAAATAAAAAACTCATTTCATGTAATATAGGTAAATTTATCCCTCTAATTTCCTAAGAATATTGGGTTCCCATGCAAATAATGTGTTAGGATGTGAACTTAGAGAAGTAGGCTTGTGGTCTTCTACAAGTAGTTTATACATGCTCATAGTATTATAAATAGTTCATAAACTTATGCCCTAAATAATATTTCATCCATTAATTTCAATTATATAGGGTTCCTAAATACCCACTAAGATCATTTTCCCAAAGTCTTACTATGGTAAAATATCTAAGCACTTGAATAGACAGTTTGAGATGACTATGTAGACTATGTAGTTTGAATTATCCTCCAAGGACCAATTTGACCTCTCCCTTATTTCTATCTACTTGAACACACTTTATTTATACTTTTATCATATTTATCCACCTCCTCATGAATTCATTTCTTCACAGGATATTTTGAGGGTGATCCCATGGTGATATGACCCTTTTAGGCCTAAGGAAGATGTTTAGACCTTAAAGGCCTCAACCAAATTTTATGGGTTTTAATGGCCTCTATATAATTTTGTATTTAAAAAATAATCCTAACATACTATTTACTCATTTTAAAACCTTATACAAGTATTAATACTATCCATACTCCACACTATTTCCATAGTCTTATGTGGTTGGTTGTAGGTCCCTATTTGTAGCTAGTATGAGTTTTTTAGGGCTAGTGTGTGAAAATTGAGTGATTTCATCCTTTACGCACTATGGATTGGATGGATTTTGAAATCCCATTCTCATTATTTAAATTACTAAAATCATACTTTGTTCATGTGCTTCCCCAAATCTATCCCCTATGTATTCTCCTTTTGGCCTAGGGTTTATACACAATCAGGATTGTGAAAGCCTGAGGTCTAAGTTTAAGTACCTTATGTCTTACCTATTTTATATTACCACTATAAAATTAAATATAATCTATTATAAATTTATATTAGATACCCTCAAGACTTAAATAGCTACTTGGCATATGCAAATGTCATTAATTCTTGTACACATGCCTAAATTTGTATGCTTAGGTCTATATGCCAAAACAGGTCACTGGGGACCTACTTCTCATTTTCAATAAAACATAATAACATATGAGGATTAGTAACCTTAAAATAGACAAAACCTACTCTTGAAACAAACTCTCACCTTCTTATCTACTTTAGTTCTTTGTATAGCCTCTTAAACTTTCCTCTTCATAGCTACGGTTTGTAAACAATCATGTTTACATAACCCTTAGCAATAAAGATTACTACTTTTCCTGATTTTACCTAGGTTTCCATCCTCATGAGAATTTTTTATACCTTATTATTTCCTTACTCATATGTTTTCATCATCTAAGGAATCTCATTATTATGGATAAGTCTTTGGTTGACATGTAGGTATGTGTGTGTCTATCTTAGGCCTAGTAGACATAACTAGGTCTTAAACCTTTTTGTTCATCTTAGAAATCCTTGTCATTAGGTTTAGATACAAAATATAGAATAAACAAGTGATCACACCCATTTTTTCTCAATTACTTATTATGTAAGTTTCAAGGTACTTTCTCCCTTTCCTCATAACTTTGACTATAAGTGGTCGATGAGATCTACTTGATTGTGTAGGTGTAGTTTAGCCTATTTGTTGTGTATGAATCATTATTACATTGGGTGAGCTTTGTGTATGCATACCTATTAAAAAATTTACACCACTTTATCATAGTCTCAATCACACAACTACCTATAGGTGAATTTTGAGGTCTTTGACTGGTCTTACCTTACCTTTTGAGTAAGTCTAGTGTATGAATCTTAATGGACCCTATCTACCATTTTTAAACTCACATCGCATTATTTTCCATAGAACCATATGGATCCTTAGAACCTCTTAATGTATTCAAGATCTCAAATTAATAGTGGTAACCTAATATTCTTAGTCTATTGGGGTAAGCATGATAGGATTATGAGAGGTGTGTTTTATATAATGGACTAGAGATAAATGATTGATGTGTATTGAAACCTGCTCACCCTACCTCCTATGTGCCTCTTTATATGTTACAATACCCTTTAAGACTTGTCATGCCTTTAAGGTTGTGTCAACCTCCCATGTGACTAATCTATATGGTAAGCCTATTGGTATAGATGAGGGCTTATTTGAATGTGTTAACCTCTTTGGATAGGTTTGAAGGCATTTATATTTATCAACATAGATATTACTTTCTATTACATTTTTTATATCTATTTTGGTTCTCTTTTGAATATGCTCACCTTTATATCTCATTTTAATAGTGACTTTCCTATCTATATAGTATGCTTAAAAGGATTAAGATAAGTGAGTGAAAATTAAGGTTGCAAGATAGGATGAAGGTGAGGATGACATAGTGTACAGGGGTATAATTAGTATGGGGAGGTGAAATAGAGCATGGAGTGAAATAAAAATATGTGAATATCACCATTAAAAGACCATCTACATCTACTATATCCTCCATGTGCAAATTAGACCATATTACTCATGTCTATGGAGTTGGAGATAAGACCATAAACATATTACTTATAATTTTAATGACTTATATATGCTTGGGATAATATCAAACAACTAAAATATAACCATACATCTAGACCATCATGCCTTGAAGGTTATGTTTTAAAGTTAACATTTTCTACATCCTACTTATATGAAAATAAGAGGATTTATTGTCTTATATACCTTCACACATGTGATGTAAAGTTGGATAATGGTGTATATGTACTATTATTATCTCCAAAACATAAATTAGTTAGTGGTTCTCATAAAAAACTCCAATACTCATCAACACCATTATACTTTTTCACCCCTACATAGAATAATAAACCCATTAGAGTGGCTAAGATGTTAAATTTTGTTCATATAATTGAAACCATGGATTTGTAGCAAATTTACATGAATAATAAAGTCAAGAAACCATATTCCCTTCCCAAAAGTTTGAGATCATGATATTCTCTCTCCAATTTGTACTATCTACAAACTTGAAGGGTTGTTTTGGCTATAAAGGTGGTAGATAGATAGGGGAGGTTAGTTTTGAGCCTATTTTAAATCCTCAAAACATGAAACATATTATAGGAATATGACATAGGTTAATATGTAACATCTAACTCCCATTTCTATGGACTAGCCATACAAGTTCTTACATCTTGCAAATAAACACTTAAAAAGTCACTTTTTCCATTACTTTCTTCATGATTTCGACTTGGAACCCACATTAGAGAAGGAAAGGAGGGAATACATAAGCTAGGTGATAATTCAAACTGATTGTATGATAAGTGGAGTTGAAAAGACACCCTTTTCTCATGTGTGGGATCCACTTAACTAGTAAGAGGTACAAATGAG
The DNA here is from genome assembly GCA_037957365.1 of Torreya grandis. Classification (NCBI taxonomy): domain Eukaryota; kingdom Viridiplantae; phylum Streptophyta; class Pinopsida; order Cupressales; family Taxaceae; genus Torreya; species Torreya grandis. The sequence goes on along the minus strand of JARHVA010005918.1, from coordinate 250,679 downwards.
TCTTAAAATGGACTTTTTATGGCATGAAATGCCTAGTGGTGATCATATGGAGATAATGGGACCTCTTTAAGACTCTTTTAAACAATGAAACACTAGAAAAATCCTATTTTATGAGTATTTTATAAGGTATATTGAATCATATGGGGGATTTAAGGGTCTTGAGATGGATAATGAAGCTTGGTGAAAGACTTGAACAAAAAGATCATGGAAGATGGTTTTGACACACACCACTAGGCTTCACATCATGAATCAAAATGAGTTTGGACTCCCTTAAAATTACTATTAATTCTCATTCTCAACTTTAAATATCCCAAATAATCTTAAAAATCATAACAATAGGGCCTCAAACTTCTTCAACTTATGTTAGGGATATTTAAATTTATCATACTTAAGACCATCTTTGTAGGCCTAAGAAAAACCATGATAGCCTTCCTAATCACTCTATGATCACTATGATCATTGTCATATCACACAATAGGCCTGAGGTATCCATGACACAATGAACAAAAAAAATACCTTAAGACACATCATGACACTTGTAACAAGGTTCAAAGGTTTCAAATAGACATTTATAAGACCATGACCATTTGATGTTCTATAGGTAAGCTCAAAAAGGTTATCATGTAGGTTTATTATGGTATGGGTTGAAATTTGGCATTGTGACACTAAAATGTCAACATTTTTTATGACTCATATGGATGACCAGGATGTTTCTCAAGAGATCCCACTATCCCTTTGTGGTAATGATGACTCAAATGTGACTCATGACTTAGAAGACCACACTGATTGACTATCAAATTGATCTAGTACTCAAAGACACCTATAAGACTAAAAAAATAGTAATATACAACAAGTAAAATAATGGAACAATAAATACACATAATAAACACACCAAACACCTAAGAAAAAAACAAAGACACCAAACAATAAGACAACATACTAAAAACTTGTGTATGCCACACTTATTGAAACATGACAACAAACTAATAAAATCAACTACCCTAAATTTAAATTATTTCCTCTAAGATCAAATGGAAATATTATTTGATCATTATGGCACCATAAGGTGTGGTTTTCATGTGTTTATTTGATTTTACCCAAGTATTGATTACTATGTGACAATTTCCACTTGTAGCTAGGGGTATAGACATGTTCATGGCTTCTTAGGGAAGTAGTTAGACTTCTTTGTTCCATCTTAAAATGCATGTGTTGTATATATTAAATAATCACCCAATCATACTCATTCCAAATATGCCTTCCTTGCATAAATAATGTGATTTTTGATTCATTCATGGATTGCACTTGATTATGCCCATTACAATCAAAGTAGTTAGCTGCCATAGTACTCCATGAAATATCTTCCTCAAGCTCATCATGGGGTAGAGATGGATTTTCTAAACTCAAGAATTTTTTTTCCAAATATTCCCAAAAAGACATATCATCATGCTTAATGTACAAAACATTGGGTTCACTTCCTCCATTCCTACCATTTACTTTCAAAACACCATGTTGATCACTCTCATGTTATGTTTCAACTTGATCATCTTCATATTCAATGGAGAAAGGTAAATCTTCAACCCACGAAATTTACAATTCATCTTTCGTTGGTGATTTTGATTTTGAATTGATTTCTTCACTAGAAACTTTAGCTTTCTATCTAACTCCACCATCCAAATCTTCCATACTAATTTTTTAAATTTCACCTAAGAACTCAAGATATAAGTGTTTCCAATGATATTTTAATTCACATGAGATTATCTTGGCCTCAAAAATGGGCTCATATGAGTTGTCTCCATGAATACCTTCCATGAAAGAGGTTGCTTGAGTTGTGTTTTCATTCACTTCATCATCATGCAACTATGACTATTCCATGTCATCCAAGTTTCCTTCATGATCCAAATCTGATCTATAGTGATGAATTGGGATTACAATCATGATTTATTATTCATATTTTATTTATGTGTCTTCATTAATGTGTTCAATAAATTCATTTGTAGTTATAACATGGTCAAGTTCTTGAAGGACTGCCATTGAACTAGTTACCCTTGATAGATTACTTCCCACTCTTGAATGCTCATGTTATGTCCTTAATGCACTAAGTTTATATTTCAAAGAGGAGGGAATGAGTGTTAAATGTGCTTAATTATTCTCTTTTATATATTCTATTAGTCTCTTCCAACTTAGAGATGTAAGATCATCAAGCTTGGAGACCACACTCTTTTCTTCTAATTATTTGATTGTCTTATCAAATTCATATATAATTTGATGCTCAATAATGGATAATGCATGGAGGGATGATGGAAACTTGGATAACATGATACACCTATTAAAATAAACTTCATACCTTTCTATTATTCCTAACTCTCTCTTTCAAGGGTAGGTATAACATAATCTGATGCTTTATCCTATGAAGGATTCCAAGCTAAAGTTACAACAAGATCTTGAGAATGCATTGTATCTTCAAGGGGATCTTGAAAAAAAATATGCCGGTTTAGATTAGGATAAGGAAGACAATCAAAACTTGAGTTAGTTTGTGTGTATGGATAGATATGAAACTTAGAGATTGATCCAAACCTAATTTTGACCCCTACACCATACCCAAGTTTCAAGACCATATAAGATAAGTCACTAGACAAACACCCCCCCCCCCCAATTATATCCATGAAATCACTAGATAGACATAGGAAAAAATGAGATAAAAAGTATTCAACAATGATGTTCTATGAAATTGAAAGCTTAGGGTAGGCATGAAGGGTGAGTTTTGAGTTTTTGATGAGACCAAATATATTCATAAGAGATCTATTCCACTACAATTTGAGGTTAGAGATTGGTTTATACATAAGGTTCAAATTCTTTTCCACTATCTTAAAAATAAATAAATGACTAGCCTTGTTAGCAAATAAGTGGTTATGAACTAAGAAATGTTCAAAGACCACAATGGTGAGAGAAGGAGATGGATTTCTTGTCCTAACATATTGTTCTTGGTTTATAGGGGTAATTTGTTGGTGGACAAGGGCTTGGTATTTAATATTTTTCTACTAAGGCATTATTTCAACTTGTCTCTCTCTTCCCTTAGTTTTTCAATTTCTAATTTCATATTATCATTGCTTGGTATAGGTTGACTATAAATAATATCAGCTTGGTGTCATGATTGTTCATGTGGATAAGAATGTTTCCAAGGGGGTAGAGGGGGTTAAAAATGAGGTTGATAGTCTTGGTAGTAAGGAGGTCTATTATAACGCTGATAAGGGTTAGAAAAAAGTTGATAGGGGTCATGGTAGGGATGATAGGGGTGGATGATATAAACTTGCCCCATAGACTACTATAACTCCTCATATAGCATATTAAAAACAACATTAATATGACCAATAACCTTCCTATAGTCATATAAAATGTGAAAATTGGTAACTTGAGTGTTGTTTGTGATACTCAACCCATAGGTCCCTTTTGCTTGCTCTCATGATCCTCATATGCATCTTTTTAATGATTACTAATCATCCATAACCTTCTAGATCATGATTTTACCTCCTCTAGGTAGTATTTCTAGTTATGATTCCATCCCCCTGGGTCTCATTCCTTCAAGATAATAGTGCCCAATTAGGACTATAGCATTGGCCCATAAGGTGTCCATTTATAGTGCTACTATTCAAGTACATTTTTACATCCAAAGTTTAGTTTATTTTGGTTCTTATCATCTTTATTATTGGCATAACATGAATACATTTGATCCATGACCAATAGATCCTTATAAAATCCCATTCAAAGTTAATATAGAAGGGGTTTGTAATTATTACAAAGCAAGCAAGAATACAAGCAATACCACTAAGGAAATCTTCCCTAGTCTCTACATATAGTGAGACAATACTACTATAAGCTTATTCAAATCATTAAACCAGTCCCTATAAACTTCAAGCATATTTAGTTTATCATTTTTCATCTTCATACACACTATTTCACAAAGAACATCAATTGGGATAACTGCATATGGCTTGATCCCTCTTTAAAGTATAGGTATGTATGTAGTGTGCCCAAACAAGGGTGTGGGTACATGTTTAGTGCATATTACACACACTAACACCCCATCTTTCCAAAATTTTATAAAAACACAATGCATTCTAGGGTTTGAAGACTAAATCAGCTCTACAAGGAGTTTTATAGACATCTAGTTGTCAAAATTCAATAGGCAGGCTCACATAAACACAACAAACAAAACCTAGAAAGCTTAGGTATCCTAGATAACAAAAATAGAAGAGGACTATAACATCAGAACCTAGGGTGTCTTATTTTGGTGCTCCTATCCAATCATAAAATCAACGCCAAATCTTGATTTGTGAGTGTCATAGTCCTGCATAGTGAATTTCAAACCCTCCAATAGCCATCTCAATTAGTTCCTAGCTAATTCTTATTTTCTCTCCCTCATTACTATTTTTAGAAAGATTCAAATTATAATAAAATTATACAAATTAGTAGCTTAATTATTCCATATTTATGTACTAATTTAATTAACTTATACTATTAACTAAATTAGGAATAATACACCAATATTCCCAAAATTGTTAAGTCAATTATTTATGTCTATAATAATGACTTTATGATTTCTTTGAGCTTGAAATCTGATTACAAATCCTTTCCAAAGATGGTTGAAGCTACTCAAGATGACTTCAACGCTGAAAGTGAGTGCTCCAATAATCAATTCTCATCCTACCAGGCATGCCAAGACTATTAGCTACCCAAGTTTCACCTTGTTGAGAAAAGCTATTCAAACCTGCCTCAAACTTAGACTAACATGGGGTTGACCTATAGGTTGTGGCTTACCTAGAGTCTAGGAAAAACCTATAGGTTTTTGGGGCTACCTCCCCTGATTTATCACTTAAATTATCTCTCTATGATGTAATTATATTGGGATGAAAATGGTAAAGATATTTCATAAAGGAAACCCACTCTAAGGGGTGGTGATGCACCAACATACTTACTCATCCACTCAACTTTGGACTCTTAACAATACTAGTGGAGAATGAATAGAGATAAAACATTATCTTCAATTTATTCTAAGCAACAATGTTTCACCTAGAGGTTAATTTGAATGACTAAAACAATATGGTATTGAGAAAAAGGTTTGGTTTAATGCAGTTACAATCATACTTCCACTAAAAACTTGAACCATCCCCATCATAACACATTGAATGACATGCAAAGAAAGATTATTATCATTAGTGAGACTTGGACTTGAAAAAAGTAATGTTACACCACTTATTCATGTCAATACAAGAATGAACATAATAAGTATTGATCATGAATAAGTTGTGATGTTTTATTCATCAGTCTAATAGGTCTACAAATACAAAACCCAAAAGAGTTTCCTCATACTAGGTTAAGGGATACAATTAAAGGACATAAGACCTAAATAAATAATAGATCAAAAGAGAGAGAAGGAGAAGGGTGTCATGGAGATATAGTTTATATGTCATCAATTATCATAATCAACTCAATCATGTAGTTATGTTAGTTACAAACAATCTATTTTTTAACTCTCCATGTGTTGGTGCTTTCAATGACTCTTTTTGGCATAGAGATGGAGGTAACGGATGTTGATTCAGCTTTAATTATCTTTATCTAAGGATTTAACATGGCTAAAATAATTAATCACCCCTCCAATGTTAGTTATAAAATGTAAATAGGATGTGATTAGGCCTCCAAGAGGCATTGAGTAGCCCACTAGCCCTCTTGTTCATATTGAATGACCTTGAGAAACTACTCCCATCTCCTATAGTGGCCATGAGGAGTGTATATCTAACCTTATAATCAATTACATGTCATAATGAATGTGTGTTGATCCTCATAACATTCCTTTAATGCCATATTTCAACTTATGCAATTGACCAAGTAAACCAGTTAGGACTATTAAGCCTAATTACTCAATTGTGTATGTTTTAGCTACCATGAAAAATGTAAAATACCTTAAAAACCTATTTATATGCATGATATAATCTCAAATATTTTTTTCACACCATGATTCAATCCTTTAAAACATTGTACACCTATAACCCTACTGCATCTAGATAACTAGTCCATTTTCTCTCTCATGCCTATAAATTAGTTGTTTGGATATGATTTATAGAATCATTTCTAGATGTATTTTAAGACATATTATGACTTAATAAGGTTTAAATAGTGTCAAACCTCACCTCTAATGATTGGAATATTCTCAAACAACTCTATACTCTTATTTTTGATCATTCTATTAGAAAAATATAGTTTTATAACCATTTCATACATATTTTATATAACTAAAACCCATGAATATGTTATCTTCTAATTTTAATTTATGTTATATGTGTTTATCAAACCATTATAGGGAGTTAAATGCCAAAATATCAAGTTTTCCAAAACTAGGTCTACACAAGGTTTTAGAGAGGTTTTAAATGTGCATAACTCTTAGTAATGATTCATAGAGTATGATCCCCTCAAGTAAAAAAAATATTTTCATGTATTTTAGGTACATTTACCCCTCCAAATTTCCTTAGAAGCTTTGGTCCCATGTAAAGAGTGTGTCAAGATGTGAATGCAGAAAAGTAGGCTCGTGGTCTTTTGTAGGCAATTTAGACATGTTCATAATCTTATATATGCTTCACAAAACTATTACCCTTAATACAAATATTTATTCCATGAGTTAAAAGTATATATGGGTTCTCAATCCCCACTAATATAATTTTCGATAAAATCTACTATGGTAAAAGATCTAAGCACTTGAATAGGTAGTTTAAGGTGACTATGTAGTTTAAATTAGCCTCCAAGAACCAAATTGACATTTACCCTACTTATATATACTTGAAAACACTTTATTTATACTTTTATCATATTTATCTACATCCTCATGGATTAATTTATTCTTATGAGTGTTTTTAGGGTGTTCTCATGGTGATATGAGTCTTTTAGGCCTAAGGCCAACTTTTAGACCTTAATGGCCTCAACTAAGTTTTGTGGGTTTAAATGGCCTATACATATATTTGAATTTAAGCATCATAATAACACACTCCTTAATAATTTTAAAACCTTATGTAACTTTTTATAGTATCCATACTCCATCCTATTTTCATAATCTTATATGGCCAGTTGCAGGTCCTTGTTTACAGCTAGTATGAGTTTATTTGGGATAGTGTGTGAAAAATGAGTGATTTCATCATTTATTCATTATGGAGGGGATGTATTTTTAACTCCCATTATCATTATTTCAAGTCCTGATATCATACTTGGGTCATGTGGTTCCCTAAACATGTCCCCTGTGCATTCTCCTTTTGGCCTAGGGTTTATACATAGTCAAGATTGTGAAACCCTAAGGTCTAAGTTTTAATAGTTTATAACTCACCAGTTTGAGATTAACACCATAAAATTTTTATATCATCTCTTATACATTACATTACATATCCTTCGGCTTCATATAACTACTTGTCTTATGTATATGTAATTAATTCATGTACACATGCTTGAACTTGTCTACTTCAGTCTATGTGCCAAAATAGGTCACTAAGGACCTAATTATAATTTTAAATAAAACTAAATATGATATAAGGATTAGTTACCTTTTAATAGACAAAACATACTACTAAAAAAAACTCTCACCTTCCTATCTACATCAATTCTTTGTATAGCCTCTTAGACTCTCCTCTTCATAGCTAGGGTTTGTAAATAGTCATGTTTACATAACTGTTAGCAACTAAAATTAGTAATTTTCCTAATTTTATTTAGGTTTCCATACTCATGATAATTTTTAAGACCTCATTATTGACTTACTTATATTTTTTATCATCTAAGTGATCTCATCATTATACATAAGTCTTTGGTTGATATATAGGTTTGTGTGTGTCTATCTCAAGCCTAATACACATAACTAGGTCTTAAACCTTTTTTTTTCATCTTAGAAAACCATGTCATTAGGTATAGATAGAGAGTTTAGAATAAAAAAGTTATCACCCCAATTTTTTCTCATTTACTTCTTATGCAAGTTTCAAGGTACTTATCCCTTTTCCTCATAGTTTTTACTTTAAGTGGTGGATGAGATCTGCCTAACTATGTAAGTGCCGTTTAGCCTCTTAGATGTGTATGAATCATTGTTACCTTGGGTGAATTAAATGTATATATACCTATGAAATATTATTTACACCACTTTTTCATAGTCTCAAGCACACAAATAACTATAGGTTATTGTTTAGGTCTCTAACTAGTCTTACCTTGCCTTTTGAATAAGTCTATTGTATGAATCTTAATGGAACCTATCTACCCTTATTAAACTCATATCCAATTATCTTACATAGGACCATATGAATCCTTATATACTCTTAATATCTTCAATATCTCATCTTAAGAATGACAACCTGATCTTCTTAGTATGCTAGGTTAGGCATGATAGGATTGTGGGAGGTGTGTCTTGTATAATGGACTAGAGATAAATGATTGATCTGTATTGAACCATTCTCACCCTACCTATTTTATTCCTCTTTATATATCACAAGACCTTTTAATACTTTTTAGTGTCTCTATGTCTTTGTGAACCTCCCATGTGACTAATCTATATGGTAAGCCTATTGGCATAGATGAAGTCTTATTTGACTATGTTAACCTTTTTGGATAGGTTTAAAGGCATTCATTTTTATACACCTATATATTCCCATCTATCAGATCTTTTATATATATTTTAATTATATTTTTAATATTCTCAGCTTTTTATCTCATTATAATAGTGACTACTTTTTATATATAGTCTATTTGAAAGAATTAAGATCAGTGAGTGAAAATTGAGGTTATAAAGGACCATTTCAATTAATTTATACTTATTATAAACAAGACTAAATTAATAAAAAAATTATATTTATAAATAATTTATAATGTAATATATTGGTAATAGATCTAAATTATAACCACAATCCTAGTTTTTAAGGAATATATGACAACTATTATTTTTTTAACATTCACTCTAGTCTAATTTGGGTGACATAAGTCTAGATTATCTAAAATAGTATTTTATAGGCTAGGTTGGAGGTGAGAATGACTTGGTGTATAAGGGTATGATGAGTATGGGGAGGTGAAATAGAGAATGGATTGAAATAAATAGATGTGAATATCACCATTAAAATACTCTTTACAACTACTATATCCTCCTTGTGCAAATGAGACCATATTACTCATGACTATGGCATTAGAGATAGGGCCATAAATATATTAGAGATAGGGCCATAAATATATTACATATCATTTTAATGACTAAAATATTCTTGGGACAATATCAAACACTTCAAATAGAACCATACACCTAAACCATCATGCATTCAAGGCTCTATTATAAAGAGAACACTATCTATAACCTTTTACATGAAAACAAGAGGATTTATTATCTCATATACCTTCACATGTGTGATATAAGGTTGGAGATGTTGGAACACAAATATCTACTAAAAGGTGGGGGGTGAATCATTAGATCAACTAAAACCATTCCTTTAATCCTTGTAAAGAAAATTAAAAAGCATACACATTAAAATATAAATGAAAATATCATACAAATACACATGACACTAGATGTATACATGGAAAACCTAAAGGGAAAAACCATGGTGAGAATAAATACTAGAATCTACTATTCTAATCCAACCTCATAGTTAATGTCTCACTTGGAAAAACCTTATTAGTTACAAGTCTCACTAGATACAAGTCTCATTGGAAAAACCTCATTAGTTTACATTTAAGGACACCAATCCTAAGGAGACACCAATCCCCTAATTTAATATCACCAAACCTAAGGAAGCACCAACTCCCCAATTGAGCACCAACTCATCTTGACCTCACTAGTTATAATGTTTAAGGGCACCAATAATAAGGACACACCAATCCCCTAATTGAGCACCAACTCAACTTGTCTAATGGCACCAACTAATCAGATCTATGGAGCTATAACTCTAGTAAACAAATTAGATTCATAAATGAATCCAACTCTGGTCTCTCTATTATAAGCCTAATTTTTAACTACTCATTCTATACACATTATCTATATGTGTCTTTATTCCTCTCTTCCCCTCTCTCTATGTGTATATATATGTATCTATTTGACACACTTAATCTCTCTCTCACTCTACTCCTCTGTGTGACTATATTTTCTATTTGACACTCTTCAAAAGAAACTCATCTCCTCTACACTTTTACCTCTATGTCTATATATTTTCATTTGACATAATTCCAACAAATATAATAAATTTAGATGTAGTAACAACAATCATTGAGAGTAACCTAGATGTTGTATATATAATCATTTGATCTAGGGTTTGCTTCTTCTATATGTTCACACTTAGACTATAACACACCATGTCAATTTTGGAATCTAGTTCATTATGACTTGAGTTTTAAGCTTTCACATCTTGATTCTATTCATCATGCCATAATTTTATGTCTCTTTACTATCTATAACATCTATTAGAATCAAGTTTTGATGCATAGGCTCTTTAATGTAGATTTGATCACTTGGATCGATCAATCTCATTGTTTATGTCAATCTATAGAACTTATACACAGGTTCCTACATGTTTTTCCACTTGACTATTAGAATTTTAACACTTTAAATAATAACATTATATATCTTTATTCATGCCATCTCCAAGCTCTCTCACTCCATTAGATATTTATACAGTGTCAAACTTTAATGTTCCACTCTTTAAAATGGATTCATTGATCTCTAGATCCTAGCTTCCATGTGCAATTGTATCTCTAAAGATGTACATTATTTATCTTGACTTGGTCTTTAAACATTGACACTTTGACCTCATCTCAATACTTCCTATATCTTTTGATCACTTTCACTCCATAGATCTTCTCAAAATTTCTTGGACATTAACTTTCCATTATGTCAATAAACATTGAGCACTATATATCATTTGAGTCCATTCACTCCATTGGATATCCTTTCCATGATTACCCACTCACCATTAAATCTTATGACAAGATCAATCATTAACTCTGAAAATCTTATGCTTATTTGGTCTTTGTCTAAAAAGCTCCATGAATGTGACCCTTTTCTCTTGTGTGATCACTTAGAGCTCCTTTTGATAATTTGAATTCATCATGCACTATTATATCTATAATGTCTAATTAAGTGTGAGTTATTTTATCTTCCAACTAGATCAAACTTTATCTTTGATACAATCACTCTCATTGATCTTCTGTCTGACAGACTCATGTGTTTGAGATACTATGTATTAGTGTGTTCACTTAAAGGCACCTTTGAAACTTTTATTTTTCTTCACTTCTTTTGATTATCTATGTACGATGAAGTGTGGTAAATTCATCAACATGGGACATATATTTAGTCTTAAACTTAGGAAAATATAAAGTCCTTTGATCATTTGTCAGAGCTAGTTATTGCTAGGTTGAGGGGTTGGTTTGTTAACAATGATAAAGGCTTAAGTTATAACTTAGGCTACCAAGTCTAGGCTATAGCCAGTCACCATCAAACTAAAAAGTGATTATTTATTCCATGACTTAAACCTTTAGGGTTTTACTAAGAAACCCTATCTAGTTTGAGAGCAAATATAATTCAATTTTGAGTTCATTCCTTCTTAATTGAATCTACAGTCCATATATTCAATATGCTTAGGAAAAACCCATAACAAATCCACTATATATTTCTTTTACAAATCAGGACAACTTTGCATGACCTTGTGCATATTTTGTCTAAGTATGGAGACCATTAATTTTTCCTAGAAGTCTAACTTTTCATACGCATAGCTCATGTCACACTTAGTTATATAACCTACAAATTAGTGCATTTGATCCTCTTACATAGGGTATTCCATCCATATATCCAATTATTCCTAAAGCCTTCATATGTGAAAGATTTTTCTTCATAAAAATTCCTTTGAGATTTTACTTACAAATTCCAAATCGAACTGTGTTGGAAAACACTATCAAAATGCCTTGGAACCCTACTTTACTAAAGCATATCTTTTATCATGTCAGGTCACATGACCTAATATTTAGTGCATATAAACTAAGCACAAAAATGAACAAATCCATGTGATCATTTTATCCTAACACATCCATATGTATAAATTCTAACCTCATCAATATGCTTACTTGGCTCTATTTAGCCCTTTTTACTAATTTGGCTAAGTATAAAAATTTAGTGGATTTTGTCCAAGTAGCCAACTTTGCATGCCCATATCTTCAATTTCACTTCATCTCATGTCCTCAAACATGGTTCATAGATATTAGGGACTAATGTTATCACAACCAAGTGACCAAATCGTCCATACTCATTCACATGTGGTAATGGTGACATCAAAAAATTTCCTTTCCATTTTTTGTCATAGACCCAAAATTTCTAAATGATCAATATGAAGAACCTAATGAATTCCAATCATTCACACAAGCATTTCAATCATTTTTAACATCTTTATATAATCCTTTACATATCTTATAGTAACCATATACAATCCTAAACATTAATGACATGTTCAAAATGTCCCTTTTGACATTAATGACAATCATATTTCCAAAAATATCCCCCTTTGTCATTGATGGAAAACTAAGTACTTAGATCTCCTAATATTCTACTCCTCTAGCATTACTTGCAATGGCTTTTGATGAGTATGAAATAAAGCTATTCATACCAAACTTGTTTCCCCTTAGGCAATGGCATATTTTCCTAAACTCATCTTGGACACTTGTTTTGCTCTTCTAAACTTTTAAAAAGAGCATTTACACTTTTTTTCAAAACTTTTACAAAGATCATTTGACCTTTTTCTCCCCATTTGACATCAATGGAAAAGGGACTCCTCACCATTTGTCCAAAGTGTTCTCCCCCTTAATCAAATAAATTATTTTTTCCAAGAACTTGTAACCATCAACTCCTTATAAATTTACAAAACATACATACATAAGTTTATTTTTCTCTCTTTTCATAGGGATTAATAAAGCTTCCATGAGACTCCCCCTAGAATTATACACTATCACTAGTGATTTAGTGATGTGATGTAAGAACTACCATATGGGCTTACTATCCTTCTCTCTTAGTCTCTTATTATCTTCTAATATTAAGACCTGACCAATTACAAAGCTCTTCTACTCTAAGTCTTCTTGATCTTGACAGACTAAACAATCTAGCTCGCCCTTACTCCATGCTTCATATTTACATCAAGGGCCTACCTATAACACATCATATCTTTAGCAACAAATGTATATCATAATTTTACACATGTTAACTAAGCTTGGTGACCCAACTCATTATACAACATAAGATACACCATGTCAAGGGTTTCTTGCATTAAAACCCTTATGCCAACTAAACCTATGGACATATATATGAGTTGTGCTCCAGTCTCATTATGTCATATTTAAGAACTAAATCTATCCTTACAAACACTTCATACACAACAATTGACTTAATTTGATCAAGTCCTTCTCATAACCTACTTGTGTTTTTATTTGTAGTAGACATCACTTGTTTCTCCACTGAGAGGGGTCTCTTAAGAAGCATAGATATGTACACCTTAATTCACAATGTCCTAAAACAATGTGAAAATAGGAGTTGCCCATAAATCCCCATATTTCTTCTTCTCCTTGGTCATGGTGTGCCTTCATTTCTTCTTTTTCTTCTTAGACTCAAGAGAAGTAACATGCTCATCCACTATGATATTCTTCTTTTCTTCTATGATTGGATTGACAATACATGGAGATAACATGTGGCATACCTTTTCATCTGATGAATCTTCCTTATAGATTATAATCTCATCACTAGGCATAAAAGACTAATATTCTATGCTTGATACTTTCTCTATAGTAGTAATATCTTCACTTGAATCTATACATATCTCAGAACTATCTTCAATTAACACCTTGGACTTCTCTTTGAGCTTTGTCTTCCCATTTTGAACATATGTAGACATTGAGAGCTCTTGACATTTTCCAAACTTTATAGCATTATTCATCATGGCTTAATATTTCATTTTCCATACATGCTTGGGTTTCTTAAATGTCCTATCTTATCCCTTTTAGAGACTTATGAACCTTTGTTCACACTAGGAGCCATACCTTTCTTCTTACATTGGAATTTTTATCTTAAAAATATTGTTCTACAATGTTTACCTATGTGACCAAAATTACTACAATTATAACACAATACAATTGTATCCTCTAAGGGTACAAATAATTTTTTGCTTAAAAATTGGGTTCTCCTTATAGGTACAACTCTATAATTACTAGCCTTATGACCAAACTAATTACAACTATAAAAATAACCATAAAACGATGAGGCATACCTAGTCATAGCTTTTCTTTATGCAGGATGGGGAGTTATTCTCAACTCTTGCTTCTTCAAGTTGCTTACCCTTGTGTAACCATCTGCATCAGCTACCTTAATCTTTTGCATCTTCCTTGAGCTTGTAGATATGGACTCATTATTTTTTTCCTTTCCCTAGGCTTCTTTTCTCTTTAGCATTCTTCTCATCAAAAGTGCTATTATTTGTATTTGTATCTCTGGAGATATTCCTTTTCTTTATTCCTGATCCTTCTACTTTGAAATTGTCATATAACTTAGTAGATGTACTAGTTATGGGACTTTTCCCCTTTTCATAACCAAGACCAAATTTATATTTGGATGTATTTTAAGAGTTGATCAATCAATCAAGAATATCTAATCCTCCTTTTAGCTTTAAACCTTTGTTTATTTGTTCTTTAGCCTTTTCAAGCTCTTTTCTCAAAGACAATATATCTACTTCTATCCTCATACAGTCATCAAATTTGAATTATAGTTCAATTTTGACTACATCTTCTATTATTGTATCCTCTTCAACTTGAATCTTAAGGATTACTATCATTTGATCAGATATTTTAAGACTTTTGGATAGTTTTTCAATTTCTTTTTATCCAAGCTTCTTGTACCTTGAGTTTTATTTTCTTAGATTATCAATATCATCTAGAGCACTAATGATTTCACCTTCTAGGTCTACTTCTCCTTCCTCTTCTTCATCAGACCTCTTCTTCATTAGATTCTTCAAATTATTTTTGATCTATCTATATAAAAGTTGATTCTAATGCCATGAACATGGATTCATTTCCCTTGGCTACAAAGGCATAGTCATGGTCATCATCTGAGCTATCACTATCATCCAATGAGTCACTATCTTATCATATATATAAGCTTTTCTTATTTTTAAATAAATTCCTCCTTTGGGAGTAGTGAGGCTTCATTCTTTTGTCATCATATTCTTTCTTAGAGTTATCCTTTTTCTCATAAGGTAATTTAGCAACAAAATGTCATAATTTACCATAATTAAACATTTAAAGGTTAACTTACCCTTGTACTTTCTAGATCCTCTTTTCAATCTTTTGACAAATTTGGCTTCTTCTTCATTAGTCTCCTCCAATTTGGATGTAGATTCTTATAATTTGACATGATTGGATGATTTGAATGTGTGTTCTCTCTTAGAAGTATTTGAATCCCCCATTCTCATCTCATAAGTAGTGAAGCTTCCATGCAACTCATCTATAGTGAGATTATCTAGATATTTGTCTTCCTCTATTATAGATATTTTAGAATCATACCTTGATGGAAAAGATATTCAGATCTTTTTGACAATGATTGATTATTTCATTTCTTCTCCAAGGCCTCTAATTGCATTAACTATTTCATCTACCTTGAGAAGCTAGTTTGTAATCTTCTCTTCTTTAATCATTTTAAGACTCTCAAATAATACTCTATATGTTTTTAGATTGGATTCCTTTACCTTGTCATCACATTCATAGATGATCTTCAACTTGTTCTAGATATCTTGTACATTTTGATAATGCATCACTTTAACAAACTTTGATTTGGATAATCCATAGAGAATAACATTCTTTACCTTGCAATTTATCTCATATGCCTTAGTTGAAAATTGATAATTAGGAGTTGTAGTAGGGGTTATATATCCATTTACTATAGACATCCATATATCAAAAGATATTCTTCCATTCTTATGCTCTAGAATGCATAGTTTGATCTATCAAAGAGAGGTGCTTTGTTTAATGAAGATCATTCTTGACTATCCATTACGTTCATTAATCCAAGATCCACCTGAGCTAATTAATATTATTTCAAAAGAACCCTAGGCTCTAATACCAATTATTAAAATACACCTATCTATTGAGGGGGAGTGAATTAGTAGATCAACTAAAACCAATCCTTTAATCCTTTTAAAGAAAATTCAAAAGCATACATAAATTAAAAGATAAATATAAAGATCACACACATAAAAATACACATGATACCAGATGTGTACATGAAAAACCCAAAGGGAAAAAACATGGTGAGAATAGTTGTTAGAATCTACTATTCTAATTCAGCCTCATAATCAATGCCTCAATTAGTAAAACCTTACTGGTTACAATCCTCAATAGATACAAGTTTCACTAGAAAAACCTCACTAATTTACATTAAGGACACAATCCTAAGGAGATACCAATCCCCTAATTTAAGAGCAACAACTCTAAGGAAGCAACAACTCCCCAGTTAAGTACCAACTTAGGTTAACCTCACTAGTTATAATGTTTAAGGGAACCAACCCTAAGAAGACACCAATCTCATAACTAATCATGAACTCAACTTATTTGATGGTACCAACCAATCGTATATATGGACCTAAAAATATAATATACAAAATATATTCATAAATGAATCAAACTTTATTCTCTCTATTAAAATTCTAATTTGTAACTACTCATTCTCTGCACATTATCTCTATGTGCCTTTCTTCCTCTCTACCCCCTCTCTATGTTTGTATATGTATCTATTTGACACACTTCATCTCTCTCTCACTTTGATACACTATGTCACTATATTTTATATTTGACACTCTTCAATAGCAACACATCTCCTCTACACTTCTACCTTTATGTCTATATATTTTTGTTTGACACAATTCTAATAACTCTAGTAGCTTTAACTTCAACAAAAACAACCTCTGACAGTATCTTAGATGTCATATATATAATAATTTGATCTAGGGTTTGCTTCTTCTTTGTGTTTACACTTAGACTATAATACATCATGCCAATTTTGGACTCTAGTTCATTATGACTTAAGTTGTAAGTTTCCATGTATCATTCCATAATTATAGGTCTCTTTACCATATATAACATTTATTAGACTTAAGTGTTAATTCATAGGATCTTTAATTTAAATTTTATTAGTTGGATTAATAAATCTCATTACTTTTTTTGAGATATATAACTTATACATAATTTCTTACATGTTCTTGCATGTTTCTACACTTGACCATTGGAATTTAAACACTTTAGATACTAGCCTTTGATCTCTTTCTTTGTGCCATCTCTGAGATCTCTCACTCTATCAGATCTTTGTATGTTATTGAAATTTGATGTTCTACTCTTTAAAATGAGTCCATCAATCTACAAATCCTAGCTTCCATGTGCTATTAGATCTCTAAAGATGTATGTTCTTAATTTTGACTCAGTCATTAAACTTCAACAATTTGACCTCGTATTATTGTTTCTTATATCTTTAGATCACTTTTTCTCTGTCAATCTTATAAAACCTACTCATTCTTTAACTTCCCACTGTGTCGATAAACATCAAGCACTTTATAGCATTTGATTCCATTTGATATATTGGATATCTTTTACATGATCACCCACTCACCATCAGATCTTTGGATAAGACTGATCATTAACTCTAACAAGCTTATGCTTATTAGGTCTCTATTTGACAAGATCCATAAATGTGACATTTATCACTTATGTACTCATTTGGAGATCCTTTTCACAATTTGACTTCCTCAAGCTCTATTAGATCACCAATGTCTAATTAAGCATGAGTCATTTGATCTTCCACCTAGTTCAAACTTTATCTTTGACATTCTCACTTTCATTGGTCCTTTATCTGATAGACTCATATGCTTGTGACACTTTGCATTATCACATTCACTCAGAAGGAAATTTGAAACTTTGAATTTACTTTGCTTCACTTGATCATCTACATATGATGAAGTGTAGGCTATTGATCAAGCTAGAATATATATTAAGTATCAAACATAGGAAAATATAAATTCCTTTGTTCATTACTTGGAATCAGTAATTACTAGGTCGAGGGGTCAATTTATTAATGATGACAAAGGTTTAAATTATAACTTAAGCTATCAGGTCAAGGCTATAGCCAGTCACCATGAAAATAGAAAGTGCCTATTGACACCATGACTTAAACCCTTAGGGTTTTACTGAGAAGCCCTATTCAATTTGAGAGAAAAGATAATTTAATTTTGACCTTATTCCTTCTCAATTGAACCTATAGTCCATACATTTAAGATGCTCATTAAAAACCCATAATAAATCTCATATCTATTTTTTTTCAAATGTCCATAGAAGATCTTTATAAAAGCATGAAAAATTTGCATGACCTTGTGCAAATTTTGTCTAAGTATGAAGACCATTCATTTTGCTTAGAAGGATAACTTTGCACCTACATAACTCTTATCACATTTAGTCACATGACCTAAAAATTAGCTCATATGATCTTCTTACATAGGGTATTCCATCCATCTATCCAATTACTCTTGAAACCTTCATAGGTGTAAGATATGTCTTCATAAAATTCTTTTGAGATTTTACTTAAATATTTCAAGTTTGACTAGGTGTTGGAAAACACTACCAAAATACCTTAAAGCCATACTTTGATCAAGAATATATTTTATCATGCTATGTCACATGACCTAAGATTTAGTGCATATAAACTAGCCATAAGAATGAATATATCCATGTGATCACTTTGTCCTATAACACTTTCATGTGTGTAAATTTTGACCTCATCAATATGCTTACTTGGCTTTGTTTAGCCCTTTTTGCAAATTTGGCTATGTATAGAAACTTAGTAGGTTTTTTCCAAGTAGCCAAATTTTTATACCCATATATTCAACTATGCTTCATTACATGTCTTCAAATATAACACATAACTACTAGGGACTAATGTAATCATAACCATGTGACCAACTCCCCCTTACTCATTCACACATGGTAATAGCGATCTCATCAAAATGATTTCTCATCTTTTCTATCATAGACCCAAAAATGTATAGATGATCAGTGTGAAGAACTAAATGAATTCCAATCATTCACACAAGAATTTCAATCATTCTTGACCTCTTGATAGAATCCTTTGCATATCCTCTAATCACCACATATAATCTTGAACATCAATGGCATGATCATAATGTCCATCTTTACATCAATGACAATCATATTTCCAATAGGATAATGGTTCATATGGGCTATGAGGATCTCCATAACATAAATCAGGTAATGGTTCTAAAAAAACTTTAATACTTATCAAAATAATAGGTATTTTTCACCCCTACAAATGAATAAGACCTTTGGAGTGGCTAGGATGTTAAGGTGTGTTCATAATGTTGAAACCATGTATTTTTAGAAAATTAAAATGAATAATAAGTTCAAGATACCTTATTCATTTCCCTAAAGTTTGAGATCATGATATTCTCTCTGCAATCTATAGTATTTGCAAACTTGAAGTTCTAGTTTAGTTTCAAAGGAGGTATATGGAGATAAGAGGTCATTTTTGAGCCTATTTTTAATACTCAGACCATGAATCATCTTTCAGGCATCTTACATAGTTTCCTCTAAAATATATAACTCCCATTTGTATGGAATGACCATACAAGTGTGTACATCTTTTAGAGAAACACTTGAAAACTCACTTTTTTCCATTGATTTCTTCATGATTTTAACCTAAAACCACCATTAGTGGAGGAAAGATGGAAAATATAAGCTCAATAACAATTAAAACTAACGGTATGTCAAGGGGAGCTGAAAAATCACCCTTTTCCCATGTGTGGGGTCTACTTAGCTAGTGAGAGGTATAAATGAGTCTTGAAAGGGACATTTTATGGCATAAAATGCCTAATGGTGACCATATGGAGATAATAGGACCTCTTTAAGAGTTTTTTAAAATAATGAAACACTATAAAATTCCTCTTTTATGAATATTTTATAAGGTATATTGACTCATATGGGACATTTAAGGGTCTTGAGAGGGCTAATGAATCTTGGTGATACACTTGAATAGAAAGGTCATGGGAGAGGTTCTTGAAACACACCACTAGGATTCAAATCATGAATCAAAATAGTTTGGAAACCCTTCACACTACTATTAATTATCATTATCATCTTGAAATAGCCCAAATTGGCTTAAAACTCATAACAATAGGGATTCAATCTTCTTCAACTTCTTCTAGGGATCTTTAAACCTATGATTCTTAAGACCATCTTTATAGGCTTGATATATTCCATGACAACCTTCCTAATCACCTATGATCACTATGATCACTATCATATCACCAAATAGGCTCAAGGAATCCATGACATAATGAGCTCACAAGCTTACTTAAAGACACATCATAACACTCTTAACAAGGTTCAAAGGTTTTAAATGAAAATTTATGAGACCATGAACATTTGATGCTCTATAGGTAAGATCAGAAAGGTTCTCATGCAAGTTTATTATGGTATGGGTTGACATTTGGCCTTGTGAGGCCAAGATGTCAACACAACCCACATGAGATGTTTCTTTTCAAAAAAATTTACTAGTTTGATTTGGTCCCAATGTTTATGATTATCTTATGGGAGCCTCAACTAAACTACAAAAAATTAGAATGATTTACTAGTATCAAGCTAAATGTGAAAATTTGACCAAGAAAAATAAAGGGACAAATGATTATTTTTTCAATATCCATTTCATTAGTGGGATCAAAGATATAATTTATGTAGATTTTAGGACTAGAGAACATTATGTTTGGCCAATTTTATGGAAGATAAGATCAATTATTATTATTAGTCATCCAACATTGGTTATTTTAACACATCTATAACACCTTGACCTGTCATAAAACCTCCTATATGTTAAATGATAGGAAGATGCATAATATTCCTATGAATAAGAACATTAATTTGAATAACCTATAACCATGGAGTCATACCCTAAAATTTCAAAGCATGTATGGGATTAGGTAACCCTCATCAGATTATAAGACTAAATGGGTGTTTTAATAAACACCACTATCTATTCTCATTGACTCTATAAGCACAAATAATTTCATTGATCCTCAACTAGAGAAATAAGGAAATTATTTTGTGCACCACTATTCTAGATTTGATGTCTTCATTTATAAAGGTGGAACATTTCCCTATAAAGGAATTTTTTTAAATGTTTGAATCTCTATATGGGAATCTAATTTAAAACATACATGTTTGACTTACCCTTGGAGAGATGTGATGTTTTTCCTAGAGCCCAATGGTTGTGTAATCTTGGCCATATCTTATGGAATTTTTCATAACTTTTAATGTAGTTCTTTGAAAATTTCTAGTAATCACAATAAAAGGCCTATTACTAGGGTATAACAACATCAAAGGTTCCCATTAAATGGACAAGCTACTAAATATAATATCACATGGAATCATTTATCAACTCTCCATTATTTAGATAAAGACATATCTTGATTATTACTAACTTCTTGAATTTAAAAAATTTACATCCAAACATACATTGGTATTTAAGGGACCAAAAGGTTTACCACCTCTTTTCACAAAATATCATTATTTACAAATAAGTCCAATTAGATTACCCCCCAACATTTAACTATACCACTTTTTTTTTAGAAATTATAAATTGAGAATATGGTTCAAGAACTCCTTAAATAAGGAGTTATTCATCTAAGCACAAGCTTTTACTCATCCCTAATTTTACTAGTCCACCAAGAATATGAATCTTGGTAACTCTACATTTATTTTAGTGAGCTAAACAAGCTCAATCTCAAATATAAATATCCAAATCCTAGTGATATGTAAACTAATAGATGAACTTTTTATTACCCACTTATTGTCCAAATTAGATCTAAAATCTAGCTATCACTAGATCCACCTCTGGGATAAAGATATTCTAAAAACTAATTTTTCCCACATGATGGACATTATGAATTCTTAGTCATTATATTTAGGTTTACCAATTCCCCTTCCATATTTTAAGGGTTGATGAATAAAATATTTCTTAATTTTTTTTTAATGTAAATTCATCATATTCATCTTTGATGATATCATGATTTATAATAAAACTTGGGAATAAAAACTCCAACACCTTGAAATGGCCTTAAAATTTCTTAAGCACCACTAAATTTATGTAAAAAGTTTAAAATTTTCTTTTAGTCCACAAGAGTTAAGAGTACCGACGCCACATTGTCTCAACAATCAACATTCAAGTTTATCTAGATAAAATTGAGGTAATGAAAAATTACTCTAAACTAAGGAAACTCAAAAGCATTCATGTATTTCATAGCCTCACTAGTTATTAATGCAATTCATCAAATATGAGGGTAAAATTTATTCCCCATTAACCTCTTTTATTAAAAAATAATACTTTTTATGGTATTTTAAAATTAAACAAGATTTTTGTGTATTCACACATGATATATACACTAAACTTGTTTTATTAATGTCATATTTCTCAAAGAAATTTTTCATTTAAAGTGGTGCATTTGGAATCAATTTTGGTTCTATCCTAATACAATAGGGATGTACCATCATTGAGATAAATTTGATGCAGTTAATATATGAGAAGGAAATGTTCGTTATCCTCCATGATATTAATAAGTGGTGATCATACTAGATAGGTTGACATTCTTTCATCAATGCTAATCATAAAAGAATAAAATTATTATTAGAGAAATAAGTCTCTTCCCTAGTTTAACTTACTATAATCCAAACTTATAATAATTTAATTATGTAGAATATAATATAGATATAAATAACACAAGATATTTTTGTGGGCCAAGATGCCCAAATATGAATCATATTCAGAAATAGAATAATACCCTTATGGTAGGTTGATACCATATAATACTCATTAAGGAATGAATAACTCCACAATTCCATTTTAAAGAGGACATCTTTAGTATAAACTTCACAAATAGAAGGCTCAACACTTACTTAATATCCTTTATAATGATATTCATCTCCTTTGTATTGACCTCTATTATTAATAATGGATGGATAAAATCCTAATCTAAATTTAGGTTAATTAAATACCTAGTGTACTAATTCCATAAGTTACTTATTGACCTAATATGTTTGACCCATAATAATAAGTAGGATGTGTTCCAAATTTTCCATATCCATCAACCCATATACATTAATATATAATATCCATACACATATAACATGCTATCCCCCCACATGTTTCATCCATGAAACATGATAATAAAATCAATAATGAGTGTTCTTTAGATAATTTCACACTTTAATCCATTCACAATCATATAACCACCTAGATGTGATATTTTCAAGAGATATCTCTCCAGTCTTATTTCCAAATTGTCTAGTGTTCCTCTAATTCTATTCTTGATCATAATTATACATCATTGGTGTCCATACATATTATTTTATCATTTGATTATGTATTCCATATTCTATTGAGTTATTATGCTCCCATGCATGACCATAATAGTTCTTCTTTGACTTATATGCATATCCATAGTGATTATTCCCCCTATTTCCTGTATAGTCATAGTAGTTGTTTCTTTTATGCCATGTACATCCATAATTATTTTTTCTATGACATTACTTTACATACCTCCATGATAGTTTTCTCTCATGATGATTTGGGTGTCTACATTCTTGAACCTTTGTATCTATTTTTGATAAGTTTACCTTATCAAACTTTTCTTTTTCCTCTTCCACCTTTTCATTTGGTAGTGTGTTTGTATTTTGAGTAGATGAAGTGTAATTATTTACATATATTATTTATTCATATTTTTATCATATGAATCTTAATTTCTTATTCAAATCTTCAACTTTATCTTCATTCTCTATATTGACCTTTATTTGTATTCACTAAGTGCAATATCCTACAAAGTGACATTATTTATTTTGTACAAAACTTCATGAACTGATTTTTTATATTAATATTAATTGTTACCAAAGTTTATAACCAAGGATGTCCAAGAATAATATCTAAAATATACATATCCAATGTATAATTTTTTTAATTCAAAACATATTATTTAATAATGAGCTTCAAATCTTCACAAACATGATTATTTTTACCACCTACTTCATAATCCATGATTTCATTATCTTAAACTTATAGGTGTTGGACCACATCCATGTTGATGAAGTTACACTTACTGCTAAGATTATGGGCATAATGACCCTCTTCCTTTTAAATGCATCCATTAAATTAAAATATTAAAGCATATCTCTTTTGGTCTAAATTGATTGAAGTTTGATCATCCATCTCTCCTTATTCTTCATCATGATCCTCTACCTCTCCTTATACATAGTTTATAACCTCTTACTCATAATCATTATGTTCCTCTTATTTTTTATTTTTCATAATCTACATTCTCTTCCTCATAACCATCATCATATTTATTTCCTTCCTCTTATTATTCATCTTCATCATATTTTAATTCTATGTCCCATCGATCTAGGAAAACATGTTCCATTTCTTCCCACAAAAAACTATTTCATTCTTATTCTATTTCAATAAACTAACTCAACACAATACTACTAAAATAAATATTCAAACTTAATTTACACAAACTTGTATGGAAATAAATATCCTTAAAAAAATATCTACCATTATCTAGCATCAATATCATACTCTATATATAAATTTTGTAACTCCATGATCAAAAAATTTTAGATTTAATGAAAAAACAATAAAATCATAATAACTCACACCCAACTAATTATTGAACCCTAAATTGTTTATTGGAGATTCCTTGAATTATTGTAAAAATTTTCTACATTCTTGAAATTTTGGTCGATAGAGAGCAATAAAGAGAAACCCCAAAATATAGATAAGTCATTCAAAATTAATCACATTCCCCCAATTTTTTTACTCTCGATTCCTTGATTGATTTTAAAAATTCATAGAAAAATGTATAATAATTCACTAAAGTTTGGTTAATATGAAAAATTTATTAAAAGGTAGAAATATTGCATTCTAAAATTACCAATAAACCTATTTTTTAAACTATAAAATCCTTTAATTATATTATAACTCTATAATAAATTGTATAAAAATTTACAATAGATTTCAAGATTTAACACAATCTCTAAAATTTAGGTTTTAGCTACATAATTGCCCAAATCGAAGATATGCTACCACTTGTTATGATCCACATTTTTAATATTTAAATTATGTATATAAAAATGTGATAAAAATAACACAAGAGATATTTGTGGGCCATGATTCTAAAATATTAATTATATTTAGGAAGATAATAATATTATGTTATAGCAACACCATACAATACTCCTTAATGAAAGAATAAACTCATAATTTCACTATGAGGGGGATAAATCAAGTATATTTATAAAAACTTAAAGTATCAACACTTACTTGATATCCTTTATAATTTAATGGATGGGAAAATAGCTAATCAAAATGTAGGTCAACTCATTATCTAATATAGGTTGACTCATTCCCACTTGGTCAGATCCACACATATACAAATAGAATTATGAAAAATATAATGCAGATCAACAAAACATGATATTTTGGTTGGCCAAGATTCTAAAATATGTAAAATATTTTAAACATATAATAATAAACTTAAGGTAAGGCAACACCTTAGAATACTAGATTAATAATGAATAACTCCACAATTACACTTGAGGGGGACACCTCAAAATCTTTATAAAAAATAGAAGACTCAACACTTGATATCCTTTAAAAAGATATTCATTTCCTTTATATAGACCTGTATTGCTAATACTAGATGGGTAAATTCCTAGTCCCAATGTAATAATTCTAAAAATTACTCATTTAACCCAATATATTTGACCCATGAAACTAGGGGTGATGTGTTCCACATGTTAGAATATTAATCAACCCATATACATTAATATATCATATCCCTAGGTACATAGTGCAACAAAATATGGTTTCAAAATTAATGGGGTATGAGTATGATATCACTTATAAGAAGGGAATACAATCATTATGATATGCGCTATCCCTCAACTATGATTAATAGACATAGGTGTTTTAAATATCTATCCTTGTTTCAAAATGGATGTAGGACACATATAAGGAGTGGAAAAAAACTAATCACACAACATAGAAAATCATCTAACTATTTTATAAAGACTTGGACTCCCAAAACCAACTATACTTAGGGTAATTAATCCTTGATATAAAAAGTTCATATTCTTTTGGTTTTTGTATCTACACCCTGACATAATATTTTCCAAGAGTTAAATGCCTCACTTTCCATAGGTCACTCATGTTTTTAAAAATAGAAGAACACATTCATCAAAGTTTCTTTTAGATATGCATTAATATTTATATCAAAATATTTGTGGAGGAATGTTGTAATGAAACTCATGGACAAAAAGTGACTTTAATTAATAACTGGCATAGGCTAATCAAATAAGACTAAGATTTATGCCAATGGGATGATAAAGAACTCACCAATGGGTTCTATTGACCATTTTACCACAATTCAAAATGAGTCAACCCCCTATAGTCCAAAACATTATATAGGGGTCTAGTATAATTTCATAGGGTGTGTCATGATTCATTTGATGTAAATTAAAGTCATATTAGCCTTGGTCATAATCTAATTTAGTCCTTATGTCATTTTGAGTCACTTAGGCGTCATATATGGGTCATTACTGAAAGTGATATGGTTTTATTAGGTATAAAAGTGTTATAAACTACTTATAAACATCCCTCATGTTATTACCTATCATATTCCTTTTTAGTAATGTTAAAACTAGTAAAAACTTGCAGGTGTTAACTAAAAACCAAGAAAATAAGTGAAAAAGAGGGAGTTTCAAAGGTTGTATGACCTATGGGAGAGAGTGGCATGTGGAAAAAGATTATTTAATGGATATTTAGATTACATAAATATATTTAAACACTTTACATGCTTTGGAAGTGCTAAAAATAGGCTAAAACCATTTTTGACATCTATCACTCCACTATGCACATGAAACTAGTCAACAAGTCTTTGGATGGTACACCTAGTAAGAGGACTTCTGAGTCAAATGATCTTGGTGATAGATATTAAACTTGGTATTAATAATTTTCATTTTTTGATTTGTAATAATGGCTTCCTATACTTTATGAACCATCCTTAACAAGTTGACTATTTATTTTCCCTTGTTGTATCCCACATGTTGTAGGTTTTGATCATATTTGAGCTAGTCTATAAAAATCAATTGATGAATTTAATTTTACATGATGTTTAATTACTCATATCTTGTTCTACATCTTAATTTTAATGTTTGGAGTTGTTTTCATGAGACAAATAGTTAAAATTTATAGGTTGATATTATAGGCAATAAAAAATGCATCATGTTTATAAATCAATCCTAGCTTAGAGAAGATAAAGCATACCTAAACATATAATTGGAAATACATTTATTAAGTGGGGGAATGACCAATATGGGGATATAATAGACCTGATTAATGGATAACTTGTCACAATACACCATACTAGGAAGGGTTCCAAAGACTACAGTCTAACACAATCACACAAAAACACTAAAAGAGTCATAGGTTTAATGTTCACTCTATTTTAATAAACAATAAAATAAATATAATATAGTACACACAAAATACTATGTCACAATATGAGGGCTTAATAAAGAAAATAAAACATGTATAGGAGAATATCAATTAATCTAAGTATGAGTATGACCCTAATACATGAAATATGAAGATTGATATTATTCAAGAAAATACTTATGCTATGTTTATCTACTAAAGAGAAGAGAACAAATTTATAATATAATCACCTAAATGTTAACCCATTGAGACTCAATCTCTCCCTTCACCATAGGGGATTCGCAAGACGTTGTTGTGGTTTGCAATGATAATTAAGAAAGGCCAAATCATCTAAGACTTATCCATAAGGTTATATTCTCTAAGTAGAAACCATAAGATAATACTCCTTAAGTATAATGGTAGAATATAATATTGTAAATAAGCACAAGATAATAATAACTATTGATTGCATATTGAAATAATGATAAAATGATATTTTATTTATAGGTAGATTTCACCCTAAATCACTAGGTCCTAAGCTAGGTCGGTTGAAGGGTTGATGAAAATAAAAGTGAAAAAAAAACCCTAAATAGTATAGGGTCAACCCACTCAACTGTATTAAATAATCAAAGGCTAAAAACTATACAAGGTTGACCCAATTGACCTAGTATAGTCAATTGGCTCATGGGGATCAAGGTGAGGAAAAGAGGGATGGAAAGATGAAAAATATTGGAGGAGTGTTCAAGGGAGGATTAATAACTTAGGTAATGGTTTTAAGATCTAGTTATATTGGTAATAATGTGGCAATAAGAGACAAAAATATTGTGAAGGACCAAAGGCCTGCCCACCCCTTTTCCCAATGCACCTTTTAAGGCATGCACTTAGAGAGATTGAGTCTCAATGAGTTTTTGATATATTTAAAGTGTTAGTATTTGATAAAAGTTGATAATAGTATGTGTATACATATTCCCCACTCAAATCTCATCATGTGTCATGAAGGTGCAATAAAAGATGGTGCTTAGAGAAAGAATATAGTAAAACACAATGCCGATGCTAAAAAAATTATTATATTTTAAAGCAAAAAATAATTGAAAGTAAATGATTAAAAAGTAAATAACTAAAAATTAAATTTAATACATACCTTGACTTACCTTTATCATGGAATGGTTGCCTACTATGTTTTTAGTTTTTATTATTGAGAGCACAGAGACTACTTTTGACAAACCTAAGAATACAAAACTAAAGAGAAAAAACAAACACAAGAAAGTGAATATAACTTGTTCTATGAGGATGGGATGTACTTGGGAAATTTGGTAAGTAGGGGTGACAATTACTATGTTATATCAAATGACAAAGTCAAAAAACAAGAGTAAATAAGGTAACAAAAAATCCAAAGCTACTAAAGACTGAAAAAATCAAACAATCTATCTTTAAGTAGGAAAGGTAAACTCACCAAGTCAAACTAGGGATACATGTCAAATAGGACGGTAATCAAACATCAATGGTAAAATAAAAAACAAAATGGTATAAAAACATTGATGATTGAGTAGTAAAAATCCTTATCTTACTCAGTAATGGAAAAGAGATACAAACTTAGGTGTCCATAACAGCAAGATAGTACAACAATGACAAATGGAAAATATAAAGTAAAGTAAGTTTATAAATCTAAATCATAGTGCAAAATAAATATGAATCCATGGTTACTCAAACATGTTATTTTTCTCTAAGGATATATAAAATTAAAACAAAGTAGTGCTAACATGTTTTTAAGAGGTGAAGAAGAAGGAATTAAAGATTAAGGGAAAATAGATTTGGAATCACAATTTATCTATCAACGGGGGAAATGAAATGGGTAGAGTGAAAAATGAAGGAAAAACCAAGGTAGAGGAACTTTTTATCGATGTTAGGACATTCAAATCAAGTTTGTCAAAACAAGATGACTTTCAACCTTAAGGACTCTAAAGAACTTCTCTTAGCCACACAAGTCTTAGGTTAAAAAATGAAGTATATAGATCATCCCATGAAGGCTATATGCATGAAAAGTAAAATGGATGTAACTCCTCACAATGTGTTCCTCATTCCTTAGGACCCTTAATAGATCTATCGATCTAGTGTAAAGATTGGCTACTTACATGAGAAAGTAGGTAACACCATAGAGTTTATTGAATTCCCCTATTCCAATATATTGGCTGACCATACCCCAAAGGACCTTAGGTCTATTTGAGGCCAATTGTGGATTTTGAGCTTTGATTAGAGATAATATATGTGCTTGTAATCATGTCTTTTAGTGTGATGTTGACTTTTGAAATTTATATGTTGCCTTTTAGATATCATTGACTTTTGATTCAAATGATTTGGATTTTGACTTTCTTGATGGATTTGTATATTCTTCCTCCAAATGGATTTGGAAAACCAAACATGGGCATTAAATATGACTTTCATTTGAATACTTGGGTTAAGGTTTCTAAGAGAGAGAACTTCAAAGAGCATGGGGCCTAAGAGTCTCATAAATCTAGGTGAAATAAAAGTGTGATCTTGACCTTCTTTTATCTAATGTGGAGTGAAAGAAATGGGAAATAAAGAGAAGTGACACACGGAGTAATTTGAATTACTTAAAGTCACAAAAAATGTGACAAATGGAAAAAGGGATTCAATGAAAGTAAAGGGTGATTCCTTATCATAAGAATGAGGGAAATGGAGGAGAAACATGCTAACATAGATTGTTGTGAAAATTCCATCTAAAAAAAGAAGTAAAAGATAAATTTTGAGAAAAGGGATGCAAAAATATGAAAATATGGTAATTCTATGAGGAGAGTTGGGTCCTATCCATAGTCTTACACTGTGACTTCATAAAAGAGAAATCAAGGGGTGCCAACAAGAAAGTGAAAAATAAAGTGAGGTAAGCAAAAAGATGGTAGTTTTATGAGCCATCCTTAGTCTTAAAAATAAAATCATAAAATAAAAACCCAAGGGGTATCAAAAAGATAAAATTCAAGAAGATAAAGAAAACTATGGTACATCAAGAAACCAAAAGACTAAAAGGGAGGACTAAACATCTATGAAAGGAAGGAACTTGATATAGAGGGGAATACCCATGTAAGTAATTTGAAAAAAATATTAGATATATTTAGATAGAAAGTATGAAAATAAGGAAAGGTTTAGGAAAATTACTTTTTGAGAAAATATGCATTGGTGGACTCTTTGAAAACATGACCTTCATTGGCTTGAAGGTAGTATGTAATTGGACTAATAATATTTTGAATAAATATGGCCCCCACAATTTTTGGGTGTATTTACCTTATTTATCATGGGTGTAGTAGAATTTAAGGATAAGATCACCAACATTAAATGTGTGGACTTTAACACATTTATTATGTTGTTGGGAAATGCGAGCCTTGTATTAGTGGTTATGTTTTAAGGCATAAAGATGGTGTTCATCAAGTAGATCAAGGGAATGAAATTAAGTTTCACATAATTATTTATCAGAAATAATACTTTGAAGAGATATACAAAGAGAGATAATCTCAACTTCTAAAGGAAGAACTGACTTAGAACCATAGACTAGAGAGAATAGAGTTGCCCTAGTGATAGTGTGTATGCTAGTCTAATAAGCCTAAAGTGTAGGGTAAATATGAAAATTGAAATCCATGTGGGTTTCAAGAATTATATTTTAGATAATTTCATTGAGATTTTTATTAGTGTCATTAGCATGGCCATTACATTGAGGATGACAAGGCATGGAAATTTTGTGATTGATTTTGAATTTGTTGCAAAGTTGTTTAACATGTTTTTTTTTAAGTTACCACCATTGGCTAAAATAATGGTATAATTAATACCAAAATGGAAAATAATTTTATTAAGAATAAATTTGGATATGTTAGGACCAGTGACATTAACAAGAGGCATGGATTCTACCCACTTGGTAAAATATTTAGTAGTGATGCTGAAAACATGCCCATCTTGGGAGTGATGTAGTTTGCCAATGAGATTGAATCCCCATGTGTAAAATGGCCAAGAAGATTTGATATTTTGAAGCATCTTGTTATTCATCATGAGTTGAGGAATAACCTTACCTAACACATTCTAAAGAGGTGGAGGAATGAAATTGGGATTAACTTGAGGATGCATAGTTAGAGGTTGATTAACCACATTGATAAAATGTTTTTAAATTTGCATCATTTGGTTGGTGTTACAATATTTAATTATGTTCATTTTTTCAATAATTTGGGCTAAAATTTGAGTTTTATTAGGTGGTGTATTGGTATTGGTAGGAGCACTCCCAAAATTTGTGTTAGGGGGAGGATTATTAGAAGAAGGATTATTAAGTAAACTTGTATCAGTTAATCCCACATTAGTTTTAAAATTTTTAAGATGAGAAGTTTCTCGATAAGTAAATAAATGATTAGATCTATCAACTTCATCTTGAGGTGTTATTTTCACCATATTGTAGATTATAGATGGAGGGGAAGAGGTGCCCCAAGAATGATGGTGCTCTTAGGAGGAAAAGAGAGGGAGAATGAACATACCATATAGTATCTAAATGGATTCAAGATATCCAAAAATATTTTGATAGGAGAGTTCATTATGATTGAAGAGGAATGAATAAAATTAAAATAAGTAAAAATAGGGAACTATATTGATAAATAGGGAAGGTAAAAAGCAGTATAGGGTTGACTGGGTCAGCCTAACATAGAAAATAATGCCTAAAAAAGGTATAGGGCCGAGTAGGTCAATCCAATATAGTGAATAGAGGATAAAAAGTAAAAATCATGGTATGCAAATAGTATAGGGTCAATTGGGTTGATTTAGTACAATGAACAATGGCTAAAAAATATATAGGGTCAACTAGATCGACCCAGTACAATAGATAGAAAAAGTTAAGAGACCTATGATAGGTTGTGAAATGAATAAGATAATTTTTGAAATAAATTTAGAAAATAAATGGTAGAAAGGAAACAACTAGTCTATTGGATTAATGCTAGCCAATCCAATTTAAGCACGCATCATAAAACCTCACACCAATACTAGCTAATGCAAGTTTTTTCAATACAAAATACAATTGAGAAAAGACCAAGAAATAAACTTAGAAGATAAATATCTAAATAATTGGTAAAATCAAATGATTATTAGATTATTACTATATGATATTAAATGTGATGGGAATTTGGCTATAAGCAAGGAACTAAAATGGGAATCTAAGGATGGTTTTAGGTAGTTTGGGCTGAAAGGGACTATAGTGCCAATGATACATGCTTGGTATTGTGGCTTACCCCCTCACTTCACACACTGTAGTGATAAGGATGTTGAGTGCTTAGCCATAATATACCATTAATTATGCTTTATACTTGACCAGAGTATCAAGTTGGCTTCCCCTTTGGTGACGAAATTGAAGTAGGTTGGCCTTGGGTAGACAAATGTTAAAATGCTTGTTTAGATTTTATGATTTGGCTATGTGTGCATAAAATATAAAATAGTGAAACTAAAAAATGAATTGAAAACAAAATAATTAAGCTATGTGATCTATTTTAAGCATGCAATCAATAAGAAAAGAAATTTTGAATAGATTACTAGTATATAAGGTTAATTCCAACTTTGAAACAAGGTATAATGTTGATATAGTCAATAGTATATTAAAAAAATATAGAATAGGGTCGATAGAATCAAACCTATATTATATAATCAAGGTATAAAAATGAACAAAGTCAGTAGGGTTGACCTAGTTATCTAAACAACACACAAAACACAAAACTAGGTTAACGAGGTTGATCCAGTTGACTATACATGGGTAATTATAAAGAATACAAATTGTAAAAGGAAATAATGTAAAGGAAGAGATAGAGAGATAGAAAGGAAAATTGGTGGATTATAGATGTAGAAAATGAATATTACTATTCAATAACCTTGATATATGCCTAAAAATTCTACTAACTAGGTTTACTTAGTTGATCAAGATTTATAAAAACTCATTATTGAGTGATTAAAATGTACAAGGTTGACTAGGTCAACTTAGTAGTCTGAATTGGAGGTTTGAAAAATTATAGAGTCATGTGGGTTGACCTAGTAGTCTAGATTAGATGTATAGAAAGCTAAAAACTTGCACTTGGTTGATAGAGTCGATCTAGTAGCTTGTACCTAAAAACCTATGCACAGAAGTTAGATATTAGGTCAAAAAAATGATCCAATATGGAAAATATATGATTAAAATAATGATGAAAGAATGAAATAAATAAAATAATATGAAAAAATCTTGCAAGTGTTAGTTCACATTAGGTTCACCAGAATATATTCAATAAAAAATGCATTATGTCTATAAATCAATCTTGGATCAGAGAAGATAAAGCATACATACGCTTCTGATTGGGAATACATTTGTTAAATAGAGGCATGACCAATATAGGGATCCACTAGACCTGATTAGGGGATCAATTATCATAATACACCATGCTAGGAAGCATTCCAAAGCCTTCTGTCTAACACAATCATACAAAAAACCTAAAAGAGTCCTAGCTTTAATGTTCACTATATTTTAATAAAAAAAGAAATTAAATCAAATCTAGTGTACACCAAAGCTTGAGGCATAATTTGAAGGGTTATTAAAGAAAATAAAACATGTATAGGAGAATATTATTTAAGATAAATATGATTAAGACCCTAATACAAAGAATATGAATAGTAATATTATTCGAGCAAATCCTTATGCTATTTCTATTTACTAAAGAAATGAGAATAAAGTTAGAATATACTTACCTAAATATGAACCCATCGAGACTTAATCTCTCCCTTGGACAAAGGGGCTTCTCAAGAGGTTTTTTTGGTTTGTAAGGATAACTAAGTAAGGCCAAATCACCCAAGAGTTATCCATAAGACTAGATTCTCCAAGTAGAAACCCTAAGCTAAGACTCTTCAAGTAAAATGGTGGAAGACCAGATTGTAAAGAAGCACGAGTGCATAATAACTCATGCTTGTATATATAAATAATAATGAAATTATGTTGTATTAATAGGCATATTTCACCATAAATCCTTTAAAATATGTCAATAATATAGGGTCAACTTAGTCAACACTATATTTTTTTGGGGGATAAATCAATAGGTCCCGAGCTAGGTCGACTAAAGGGCTGATGAAACTAAAAGTGAAAAATACCCTAAATAGTATAGGGTTAACCTAGTCAACCTTGGTTAGTAATCAAAGGCTAAAAATTTATAAGGTTGACCTATTCAACCTATACAATCAACTAGATAAAAGGGATCAAGGTGAGGAAAAAAGGGATGGAAAGAGGAAAAAAGGAATGGAATGAGGAAAAAGACTAGAGGAATGTGTAAGGGAAGAGTAATAGCTTAGGGAATGGTTTTATGAGCTGGTTAGATTGGTAATAATGTGGAAATAAGGGGAAAATATCCTATAAATCACCAAATGTCTTCCCACCCATTTTCCTAGAGCACCCTTTAAGGCATGCACTCAAAGAGATTGACTATAGATGGGTTTTTACAAGATGTAAAGCATTAGTATTTGATAAAAGTTGAAAACATTATGTGTATACAGATATTACCAATGAAATTATAGTCATTTTTCAACACTTTTAGAAGGTTTTTTTAATCTAAAATGGTTTAAAATAAATGTGTGGTGTTTTGTTTCATGCCTTTAATATCTTCTTTCCTCATCTCCTTCTAATATTACTCTCCAAGATTAATATCATGAAGAATGCATTAAGAATGTGAGACAAAGTCAACTTGATGCTTACATTCACTTATAGTCATGGCATTTGGGTTCATAGAAAAGTTCATGGAAGGTCTATGAAGAAGTTCCAATGTGGTTAACACATTCTTGGAACAAAAAAAACAAGTCAATCTTCCCCAAGTGGCATATGATTTATTGTGGAAGCAATTTATCATACATTCATAGGCCTGTAACATTAATGTATGCTTATAGGTGCCATATAAGAATAAAATCACATTGATACAAGGAATTAGATTATTTTTAGCCTCCTTGTGATTTAAAATTCTCATTTGAATATCTTGAAAGAGCCAAGACTAGTTAAAGGATATTTTACCATGTATATTGCTCATCTCCACATTCACTACCATGTATGCCAAAATGCACACCTATAGGTAGCCCCAAAAAGATCTATAAGTTTTTTTATATTGGATGTTAAAAAAATTTTAGGACATTCACAAAGTTTTAATAATATATAGATAACTTGATAACCACCTATAAGGTCACATTCTATACACAGTCTACATTCTACTTTCACTACCTTGTATACTACTGTGAGTACATCTATAGGCTTACATAGAGGTATAAAGGTGTTATATGGAGAATTATTGACATGATTTGAATCCTTATTGAGGTCTTATTATGTTTAAAAAATAATAAAAATCATGTTTTATTCATTAGACTAGTAGGCAGTCTTGAAAGGTCACCCGACATGAAGGAATTTGAACTTAGAGACAAGTTTCCTAAAATACCAAAATAGAACCCCAAACACTTTTCGTGTTAATATATGATGATGTCACATAGAATTTTAATAAATAAAAATATTCACATAAATTTTCCATATCCTATGAGAATAGCCTTGAAAAATGGAGGTGATGTGTGACTAGAGGAAAGTAGTGTTTGAAGGCCTCCAATGTTGATATTTGTTCACTGCAGTTTCTCAATAATGTCTATAGGATTTAAAATTCAATTAACCTTTATACCAAAATATGATAAGGTAAAAAAATATATTCATGGTAAGTGGTTATAATAAAGTGATAAGGACATTTATGTTTAAATGTATATCAAGAAGGGTTGAAATGTTGAGTATGAACCTCCATCAATACCTGCAAGTGTATATTTTGCTTGAGAAGGCCACCTACAACCTACTTACAATAACTTACAACCTCATGATTCAAACCATGGTGGTTTGAACTAAAAATATGATAAAATATTTATAAAAATGTATTCATAACTCTAAAGGAAATCTATAATATGTGACATAGGTCCCAAATAGTCAAAATACACCTACATGATTCCTTTTTTGATGTAAGAAAGGTCAACTATAGTTGACTATTTTTTCAAGTATTTTGAGGTAGGGTTGAATTTGTGATTGAAATATAATATAAGTGATGAGAGGTGAGATAAATTACTATGTTAGGATATTTATGACTCTAAATATGTCTCTAGGCATTGACTATAGGATCTAAAACCAAATATACACCTACAGGCATGGTAAAATTTAGAACATAGTCAACAACTCTAGTAAGTCAAGTCTAAGGTCTACAATGAGCGAGATAATTAATAAAAAATAGTGTGGGAATGATATAAATATTATTTATGACTTTTTTCATCATATTATATCCTAAAAACAAGATAATAGAGTATTTTAAAGGTCTAATCTCTAAGGTATACCATGGTCATAGTCAACTTGTAGACTAGACTAGTCAAGAGAAAAAGTATGCAATAGAAAATTTGGAAAAGGATTAAGTGATAAATGTGTTTAAAAATGACTCTAAAGTTTCATTATCATGTCATGAGGCTCTTATAATATATAAAAAATTTAGATAAAATATTTAACAGTGGAACCTATAGTCTATATTCAAGACCATGTGCACAATCAACATTCCCCACATGTCTGTCTTGGGATTTTAAACATTTAAAGGTGATAAAGACATGTTAAGAAATTTTTATTTGGTATTAAACATCCACATGACTTGTATAAACCCTAATATGTTCAATTTTATGAGACAATAGGGGAATTTCCCTTTATTTTGTCTTATATAGAGGGCACTCCCCAAAGATGCAAACTTGTAGGTTTTTGAGAAAGAGAATGACAAGGTAAGGTAGGGATTGGTGAGAAATTCCAAGGATATGTTTATAGTTGTGTCACATATATAACAACATGTAAAAAAATTCACAGAGGTGATAAACTCAATAGTGTGTCCTAAACTTACAAACATGCAAAAATACCTACTGGGTCTAATTTAGGCCTAAAGTCTAATTGGGGGGGTCAATATAATTTATGGCACTAGATAGACATTCAAAATAATTATAAAACTTGTCTATGGATTTATAAGGATACTAAATCTATTATAATCTAGATAAAATAACTAGTAAGCCATTTCTTGACTTAAACCACATTACTCCTATAGGGAATGGAAAGAGGAGATCGAGAGGGAAACTTTGATAGCTCACACCTATTTGAAAAAATTACATATGAGTTTTAAGAGTTGTTGGATGATGAAGGAGACCTTGAAAAAATATTTAGTTAAATTTTCTGAAGGATTGAACATCACATCTTCATGAATAATCCT
The DNA here is from genome assembly GCA_037957365.1 of Torreya grandis. Classification (NCBI taxonomy): domain Eukaryota; kingdom Viridiplantae; phylum Streptophyta; class Pinopsida; order Cupressales; family Taxaceae; genus Torreya; species Torreya grandis. The sequence continues at coordinate 212,795 of JARHVA010005918.1, read as the reverse complement.
TAGAGGGAAAAATGGGAAAATGACCTAATTGGGAAAATGAAGGAGAAGGAGCATCCAAATGGCATAGAATGGTTTGGGAGATGATTAGAATTTTTGGATAACTCTTCAAGGCCCCTCCCCATCAACTTGAGTTCTACCCTACTTATACGAACAATAAGGAAAATGGTTTTATTTGATATTTTTTAGTGTTTTTTAGGTTCAAGGGAGATTCAAAGGATGAAATTCACTTTGGGAGATGGGTTGGGACTTGAGATTACCCCTCATTTCAATTTATTGTATTATAGTATCTCACGATTATCTTTTCAACCCTCATTTAGGCAGTCAAAACTGACATAGTGAACAAACTAATGAAAGATTAAAAACTTTAAGTGGGAGTCATTTTAAGGTCTGCCTAATGAATATAAGGCCATAAGGGGTCTTAATAGGTGTCATAAACTCCCCTATATATATTATAATGTAAAATTTAATATCAATTTTGACTCCAAGTGTGAAAGGTGAGTGAAAGAGGAGTTATTTAGATTGCAGGTAGTGATAACTCATGTCTAGAATAATCTCGATGATTAGGGATGTAACCAATGTATGTTGGAGAATGTATACAACCCATAACTCTTAGTGAATGTATTCAATTATGGGATGCTCCAAAAATTCCAAATGATGAAGGTAGTTTTTTATGTAAGTAATTGAGGAGTTCTACACCAAATTTTAGGAGTTTCATGTCTTGTGGGGCATTTTTAAAAGTATAGCTTGCATGGTATATTTCATATTCCTCTATCATTCATTTTTAACTCCTTTTATTAGAATTACACATGTATTAGTGACACTTGGACTTATTTATTCCCACCTCTCTCTCCAATTCTATGGGTATTAGCCATTTTGGCTCTTATATACTAATACCACATATGGTATGGTGAATCCCTACTAGTTTAATGTCATATTTTGCCTTTTAATAATATATGAAACCTATTTTTGAGTTCATAAACATCTTTTTTAAGTGTGGAAAGTGATGAATGGTTGAGTATTGTGATTATATCCTAACTTTTTCTTATCCTTTCATGATTTACATAAGAATTTCTCATTCCAATAGGTCATATAGAATTTATTTAGTGTATTAGGATCCCTTAAAGTGTGAAAATTTTCTTAGATTTAGCAATATGATCTCTAGTATACTTACCTTAAGTGGCCTCATGCATGTCACCTTTATATTGAAACACTTATATTAGAACATTTTGGGACTTTGAGACTAGTTTTTAGATCTTGTTCTTAGTGAGATAAAGTATGATAAAATAGTGTATATATTCATGGTGTATCACCCCCTAGATTATCTTTCTTTTATTTATACTTTTATCCCCTTTTCCTCAAACAATCAGTAGTATAGTTGACAAGTACTTCAAGACATTCAGGGAGATATCCTATAAACCTAGGGGTTTACTTCTCCTATAGGTAAGCCCACATACCAATAAGTATTAAATGTTACCAAAATTTTAGAGTAGGCTTGAATAAACTCCTCTATGTTGAAATATTTGGTGATAATAGTTTTGGCATGCCTGATGGGACCTATTGTCTTCAAGACAACTTGTCAAGGTGAATGCTAGTCTTGACAACATTAACTACAAATTGGTGTGCTACTCAACATTTTACAACTCCATTTAAGGTAAAATTTGGTTTAAGGACATTATTTTGTCATAAATTTTCTATCATACTTCATGGTCCTTACTAGGTCATCATCTAGTATATATCTCAATCCTATGAATCCACCTATTCATCTTGAACTTCCTCTTGAAGTTCAATACCCTCATCTTAATCAACATTTTTAAGAGAAAGAATATTTTTCTATCCAATAAAGTGAAGATATTGAATAAATTGATAATATTAAATAAAACAAGGCTAGGCAACATGCCTTTCCTACCTTTAACATTGAAAATACAATTGACCTTCAGGGTAATGATGACATTCCTCATAATGCTATAAAGAGCATGCCTAAATTTAATGGTGAAATTCATGTCATACCTAGTGAACACATTAGGATTATCTCAATTTTTTTTAGTTTCCATAATATTACTAAGGAGAATATTATCATTAAATTCCTTTCCATGTCCCTTAGATTAAAATCAATTTATTGTTATATGACTTTGCCTAGTGGATGCATCAAACCATGGGATGACTTTGGAGTGATTTTTACTTCAAGGTTTGAGGTTGGAAGTGATCGTGATTCTCGTAAACATCATCTCAGTGTGATCAAAATATATCTTAAGGAAATAATACATGACTTCAATGAAATATTTCAAAAGTCATGGTATAGATTGCCTCCTCCCATGAGACCACCTACTAGTTTTGTCTTCTTTATATATTTAAAAGAAATTGATACTAATATTGATATTATTATTCAATCCATGGGTGTTTTCACTCTTACCAAATCATATGAAGTTGACATTAGAGCTAAGAATGGCCTAATTCAAGCTAGAAAACTACCTCCTAGAGTGTGTATGCCTCTTTTACCTAATATTTGTCCTATTACTCCAAATATTTCTCAAATTCCCAATCCAAATTCCAAGACTAAGATTTATCCTAAGAAGGTATAAGATGTTGATTGGAGATCAATATTCATATCTTTAGAGGCTCATACTAGGTAATAAAATAGGAAACAAGGTCCATATCAAAACACTTATCCATACCAACTAAAATTAGGTAAAAAATATGGGAAAGGGAGACGTCAAGGATAGCCTAACTTAAATAGGTCTGCTAATGCATATAATTCTACCTCAACATCCAATATAAGATCAATAGTACCGATGCATAGTAACTTGGTGGAAGGTGAAAATTGGTAACATAGCCAATTCATGGATACAAATGAGGGTGGTGAGAAATATATAGTTTCTAAAGGAGGATTAACTCCTCTTTGATTAGCTTAAGATGAAATCATGATGCAAAAAAGTGATGGTGGACAACCTCAATGAGAAATCTTCACTACTTTTCTAGTTGAGGAAACTTTTGTGATCAATCAAGGGAATTTTATTTTAAAAAGCACTATATCCAAGAGAAAATTATTTATGAGGTGATAATAATGTTACTAAGAGTTCATCCAATCCTCCTAAGAATCAAAAAGGCATGGCTATAAGCATGGTAGTCCCAAACAATCCTAAACATCTGCCAAATCAAAATGTTGGAAGGATTATTCAAAGAACCTCAACTCCTGAAGTTTAAAATAGTTCCTTGCCTCCAAGGACCCAATAAAAATTATTTATTTCTTTTCCAAATATTTTGTATTAATTAAATAGTACCAAGACATCCATTTCCCTTTGGGATGCCCTTCGTATGCCTAGCCAAAAAGAGCTCATATAAATTATAGCTATCAACTATACCTATTAGTCCTTAACATTCAAGTCAAATTCATGGTCATGTTGCTATTAAAAATTCCCCTAACACAATTTTTAAACCATATACTAAATTTTATAATCCTCCACCTTTCTAACTCACTCTCATAGTGGGTGATAAACTAGTCCACAATTGCATAGTTGATAGTGGTACTTCTACATCAATCATGCCTAATCTTGTATATGATAAGTTGGGCCTAAAATATGAACCCCATAGTAAATTAGTGATTAAATTAGATGGTACACCTACCATGATAATAGGGTTCATAAAAAAACTTCAAGGTTTTCCTCCATGATTGTCCTAGTTTTCTCATCCTTCAAGACATTGTTGTTCTAGACCTTCCTATTTATTTTGAAATTTGTCTTTCAAGAGATTTTATACTTAAGATAGGGGAATATATCTAATTTTATGTATCCTTATTATCCTTTATGATAAGATAAGTATCAAATTTAACAATAATAACTTAACCTATTTCAAGGTTTCACATTGACCCCTATGTTGAAGCAAGTTCAAATTTGAATTATGTAATCAATGAAGAAAAGGATTGTATTATGGATGATGGTAATTATTATAAGCTTGAAGTAATTTTTGATTTATTTCTTGATGAATATGGTAATGAAACCTATGAACATTGTCCTTATTCTCTCATGGAGGAAACTGATCTAGGAGTGTATTGTATACATGAAGAAGGAATACCAACACCTCTACTTGCCTAGGAAGAAGGTTAGAATGATGAGATGTCAAAAATGTTTTTTGATGGTTTAAGAAGTAATATTGGTGAAAGAGCTAGTGTTATGTTAGTTTCCCCATATAAACAATAGAACTATGCTTCATATAGGTTCTATTTTAGTTGCACTTATAGTGTGGCTAAGTATGAAGGTTTGATTCGTGGCCTTAAATGGGCAAGGAGAAAAAGAATCAAAAATTTGCAAGTATATGGAGTTAGTGAATTTTTTGTGCATCAAGTTAGGAATGTGGTTTATACCAATAAACATTTTATCAAGTCATATAAGCATAGGGTATGGGATTTTATTGAATAATTCAATGCATTAAAAATACAATCAGTCCCAAGTGAGTAGAATAATCATGTTGATAGACTAGCTACCATAAGAGCACAATTTGATACACCAACTACCATAAAAGAAGAGGGAAATAAATCTCACATTAATATCATTGTTAGACATTTCATACCTGATAATTAGGTGTCTTTTCAAATTTTTATAGTGATAAACACATTACGTACTTATTGCAAAATGAGGCTAAGTTTTCCTCAAGAAATCAAAATAGACTCCAAGAATAGTTTGATGATTAGATTATGTAGCTAAGAATAAAAAAGATAGATAAGGGATTGGTGACCTTATAAAGTATCTTTAATGATGATTATTAAATTAAATATTAAAATATGAGTATGTCTAAAAAAGAGGAAAACAATGAAAGAGTCTTCATCTTCAAATATAAACTCCTCAAACTAGGCAAGGTATGTTCTACATTAGAGAAGCAAGCATTCATGTATTTATGTAAAGAGTTTCATGAAATGTTTTCTAGGGAGTATAATGACCTAATATTATTTTATCCTAGCCTATCGCACCATACCATTGAATTTGAACTTGGAGTGAAACTAGTTAGGCAAAAAAAAGGCCCATCAACCCCAAGGTTGAGCAACGCATGAGGTTAGAGCTTAGCAAAATCCTTGAATCTAAAATAATATTTCCTATCAAGAATTGAACATGTGTATATAACCTTGTGCCTGTTAGAAATAATAATGGGGAGATAAGACTTTGTTTGGATAGTAGATATCTTAATCGAGTATCACTTAAAGATCACTATCCTTTACCCTCAATTGAGTAGATTTTGTAAATTGTTTAAGGTTCTCAACATTTTTCTCAACCAAATCGATATTTGATTATAATCAGATTATAGTAACTGAAAATGATCAGTTTAAGACAAAATTTAATAAAAAATGGGGGAATTTTTATTATAATAATATTTCCTTTGGTTTGTCAAATGTTGATGCCATCTTTCAAAGAGCAATAGACATGGCCTTAAAATGTTTTATCAATGAAATGTTATTGGTATACCTATATGATATAATATTGTTCTCTAAATATGATAATGAACATATTAAACACTTAAGGAAAGAGTTTTAAATATGTAGGCAGTATGTCTTATCTCTCAACCCCAAAAATGCATCTTTGTTGTCCATGAAGGTAAGTTCTTAGGACATATTGTTTCCAAAGATGGTTTGATTATTGATCCTAAAAGGATATAGGATATGGTAGGCCTATAATTTCCCTTTCATAAGAAAGGTCTCTAATGTTTCTTAGGAAATATAAATTTTATAAGGAGGTTTATACCTGGTTTTGCATCTTTGGTGAAACCTATCACAGTTATGCTCAATAAGAACCAAGTCTTTTCTTAGACAAAGGAAGGTAAGAGTAGTTTATAAGCCATTAAGAAATCCATTGCATAAGATCCTACTTTTCTAAACCCTGATTTTACTAAGGAATTCATGTTTTATTCATTTTATAACCTTGATACTATCTCAACTATGCTAATGCAAAATAATGATGAAGGTGTGGAACAACCAATTACATTTTTTAGTCAAGGTTTGGAAGATTATGAATTCAAGTACACTTTTGTGGAGAAACAAGTCCTTGTTTTGTAAGAGGATTAAATAAGTTTATTCATATGGTTTCAAACAATAAAATTCATCTTATGGTCTTTCATCCTAGTACCAAAGAGTTTCTCTTGAGTAAATGCCTTAGTGAAAAAGAGGGAAGGATGGATTACTAAGGTAATGTAATATGATGTTGATATCAAAGTAAAAAAGTTGATAAGGGATAAAGGCCTTTGTGAACATATATATTTGGATCTCCATGATTAAAAATAAGAGGCTTTAGTCAATCATGATTGCTCCTAACTAGTTAGTTCTTTACCTCTACAAAGTTTGACACAAGATGTTATCATATTTCTTCAAAGTGGTGAATATCTTAATGGTATGAGTAGATCCAAAAGGAGATACTTTAGATTGCAAGACACCTTGTATATGGTGTTATTTTTAGAAGAGACAATAATGGTGTACTATTGAATGAATTAACAATTATCAATTTGGAGTGTTACATGAGAAGTTTCATGATGGAACAGTAGGAGGTCATTTCTCCCTAATAACCATAGCTACCAAGATCATGAGGGAAGGATATTATTGGCCTAGCCTCTTCAAGGAATATTATGATTTTGTGAGAAGGTGTATACAATGTGATTTATTTGTATAAAAATATGATCTTGCATCTCCCCCTTTAAGGCTTATCCAAGTAGATCAACCTTTCATGAAATGGGGTCTTGATTTCATTAGCATGATAAATCCCCCTGTCAAGTATTGGTAAAAAATTAATACTCACATAAATTGACTACTTCACAAGGTGGGTTGAGGTAGTGGAATTGAAAGAAGATAATTATAATATTATCTTATATTTCTATGAAAGTATCATAACAAGGTTTGGCACTCCTACCATCATCTCAAATAATGCACTTACTTTTATGTTTGTTAAGATAGGTGATTGGGCAAATAGTAATGGCATATACTTGAGTACTTAATATAACTATAACCATTAAGGTAATGGGTTAGTTGAATCAAATAATAATAATTTGATCAAAATCATCAATAAAACTTTGGAGGATAATTAAAGGGCTTGGTACACTAAATTGAAGATAACCCTATGGGCTGATAGAATAACTCCCAAGAGGTCAATAGGTAATTATCCTTTTGTGATTGTATATGGAAGGGAGGATAGGATATCTATATCCTAAGTGATACCTTATTTGGAGTTGGAACATCAACTAGAGCTACTTGAGAACACTCTGATGGAGGTAAGGTTGATAAAATTAATGGAGTTGCAAGAGACTCTGATGGAGGTAAGGTTGATAGAATTAATGGAGTTACAAGAGACTAGAGATAATACTCATCAAGATATATAACATCACCAAATACTAATGAAAATGTATTTTGAAAAGATGGAAACTCCAAGAACATTCCAATAAGGTGACATAGTGTTGAAATGGGATGAAGATAGATCAAAACTAGGGAGACATACAAAATTTGACACTTTATGGAGTAGACCATATGTCATCATCAACTACAAAAAAATATATATATATTGCATATTAGAAAGGATGAATGGATAAGAGAAACCTATCCATATGAATGGGATACATTTAAAGCCTTGATATTGATAAAATGAAGGTTAGTCTTGTAAATATTAGGTTGTGTGTGTTTTATTTCAATTGTGTGTGTTATGTTCCATAAGTGTTCTTGAGAACACATGTTTATTTGCCTTTGGTGTGTCTAGTTTTGTGTCTTTTTATTTATTGTTTGGTGTGGTGTCTAATTAAAATTGTGTTTCAAACCTATTTATGGGTGACTCCATGGCCTAATGGAAAGATTAGACTATTGTTCTTAGCATAACATTTATACCACCATTGGGAAATCACTAAGAATGTTGACCATTTTTACCACAAGTCAAAATGGGTCAACCACCTATAGTCTAAAACATGATATCGGGGTCTAGTATAATGTAATAGGGTGTGTTATGGTTCATTTTATGTAATTTAATGTCATGTCTAGCCTTGGTCATAGTCCAATTTAGTCCTTATGTCATTTTGAGTCACTTAGGGGTCATATATGGGTCATTAATCAAAGTGGTATAGTTTTCTTAGGTATAAAATTGTTATAAACCCCTTATTATAATAACTAATTTCAGTCCCTATCATATTCCTTTTCAATAATGTCAGTACTAATAGAAACTTCTAGGTGTTAATTGAAAATCCAGAAAATAAATGAAAAAAAGGAGTTTCAAAGGTTATATGGCCTATGGGAAAGAGTGGCACATGGGAAAAGCTTATGGAATGTATCTTAAAATTAATTTACTCTATTTACATGTTTTACATGATTTTTGAATTCCAAAAAATGGATATAACTATTCTATCCCTCCATCACTCTACTATATACATGAAACTAATCAACAGGTCCTTAGATGGTGTTGATGGTTAAAATTGCCCTTGTTTCTAACACCAACAATGGGAAGTTTCAAAATGTGGGACTTGTGACTTAAAACAATCTCCAATTTTTTAAGAAGTTGGTCTCTTCTTTATATCAAGCATATACTAGGAAAAGGGATTGGAATTTTAACAGAAACATAAATGCAAGAAAGAAAATCTAACTATGGCGATGAGCCTGAATGTAATTTGACCCTTAATTTTGAGCACAATGAGACTATGTGTAAGATTCAATTACATTTAAGATCAAAAAAGGCATGATCAATGTAAAAGATGAAAATAATAGAAACAGAGGCTCACAGCTTAGACTACTTTTGCAGTGACACAAAAAATATCAACAAAGGCATAAGATTCAATCTTCTTATTAATTCTCCAATCACATAAGAGGCATAGAAACATGCATAGTTATATAAACTTTCCAACTAAAGAAAATAGAACAAAGGCAAATGATATTCCTAATCATAGCTCTACAAAGTATAAAACCCTTGACAACACAACTTAGACTACTTTTGTAATGACACAAAAAATATAAAGAAAGGCATAGGATTCAATCTTATTATTAATTCTCCAATCACATAAGAGGCATAGAAACATGCATAGTTACATAAAATTTCCAACTTAAGAAAATAGAACAAAGGCAAATGATATTCCTAATCACAGCTCTAGAAAGTCTAAAACTCTTGACAATAATTCTCTCCAATTCTAATGATCTCTCCTAGTGATCTCTGCACCTTTATTTATAGCCTTGAATTCACTCTAGATTGTCTGTGTATTCCCAATCTAATGGCCCAACTGAAATCTAACCAAATTGGAAGTGTTTAACAAAAGATATTTCTTAGATTTTGAAATGCTCTATCTTTTGGTAGTTCATTGGCTAAAACAGATTGTAGGACACTCCCTTTTATTAAATAAAAGAGGACACTTGGCCAATTCCTTGAAAACCTTCTTATTACATAGGAGACACCAAAGAACAACACTTGGCATGTTCCATAACACTTACCTAAGACACGCGGCACTTTTCACGTAACTTATACTTATTTTGTGTCTTTGCTTAGGAGTGTTCTACCTTTGACACCTGTCATAATCCACTTCTTCAAAACTTTAAGAACTTTAACAAAAAATAAGACCCACAACATTTCTCACCTGAGTAACTTAAAAAAAAGGTATAGGGACAGGTGGCAATTTCCACTTGCCTCAACAAAGGATATGTGGTAATATTTGCTTTACTTAACTAGGGATATGTGGCTATATTCGCTAATTATAGCCACCTTTTAAGAAACCTACAGAATGTGACACGTGCTAGTATCCATGTCACTCTATTTATATTATAGAAACAATCAGCCTCGTTTCATATTTACATGGACAGTGACACTTGGCAGCTTCTGCTTGCTTTAGAAACAAAACCTGAGACCCACCACAGTCTTTACTATAATGGTGAAAGAAAATGAAGAAAATTCATAGGTTGACACATGGTGGCTTCTGCTCTCTTCAGCTAGGATACATGGCATCTTCTATCACTTTTAGAAAATCAAATTGAAACCTTCTATGATTTCCACTTGGTGCCCTTCGCCTGACCCTGACTCTTAGCTTGTTGAAACCTTCTGCTCAAAAGAGATTTGAAGAATGGATGCTGATATGAAATGTGGATGCCAACACTTGTCTCATTCTGCTAAGTTACTATGAGATACATGGCAATTTTTGCTTTACTTATAAAAATTTTAAAAGGTGCCTCATCCGATGACACTTGACAGCTTCTGCCTGACTTCAACACTTAGAGAAAAATGAATCAAAATGAAATTAGAGCCTATGCTCTATTTCAAAATTTTGTTGTCTCAAACCAAAGTATGTGGGAACAAAATTTTGCAGTGCATAACTAAAAATCAGAATGAAACATAGAGTATTTTTTACTCTATAGATAATATGGCTAGTAGGAGGACTTTCATGTCAAATTATTTTTGGGGTGGATAATAAATTTGGTATAATTAATTTTAATGTTTGTAGTTGGATTAATGGTTTCCTATACTTGATAAACCATCCTAACAAGTGTTTATCCCTTTTTGCTTGTTATTTCCCACATCTTATAGGTTTTACTCCTATTCAAGCTAGTTCATATAACTCAATTGATTAATTTGACTCTATAGGATGTGTAATTACTCCTATAATATTTTCCATCTTGATTTACATTTTTGGATTTATTTTCATGAGCCATATAGTTCAAGTTTTTAGGTTGATGTTATCAATGATCTTATATTCAGTTTTCAACACTTACAAAAGGTTTTTTTTTATCTACAATGGGTTAAAATAAATGTGTGGTATTGTGTTTCATGCCTATAATATATTATTTCCTCATATATTTCCAATATTACTCTCCATTATTAATATCATGAAGGTTGCAGTCAGAATGTGAGACATAGTTAGCCTGTTGCTTACCTTCACTTGCAGTCATGGTGTGTGGGGTCCTAAAAATGTTTATGGAAGGTGTATGAATAATTTTCAAGGTGGTGATTACATTATACAAAAAAAAAATTCAATCTTACCCAAGTGGAATATGATTTATTTTGTAAGTAATTTCTCATACATACATACGCCTACAATATTAATGCATGCCTACAAGTGCCATAGAAAGAGACAATCACATTGATACAAGCATTTTGATTTTTTTAGGTTAATTATGATGGGAAAATTTAATTTTAATATATTTATATATGTATGACTTGTTAAAGGATATTTCACCATTCATATTACTCATCTCCATATTCACTATAATGTATGCATAAATGCACACCTACTTGTGGCCCCCATAGAGATCTAGAAGTATAGTACGGTGTATTTTCAAACATGTTTGATAACTTCATAAATATTTAATTTTATATATATATATATATATACACCTTGAAAACCAATTATAAAGTCACATTATATACACAATCTACAATCTAATTTCACTACCTTATGTGTTATTATGACTGCATCTATAGGCTTACACAGAGGTATGAACGTGTCATATGGAGAACTATTAAAATAATTTTAAACATTATTGAGGTATTAATATTTTTAATAAACCATAAAAATCATGTTTGAATCATTATACTAGTAGGAAGTCCTGAAATATCACCCCAAGTGAAGGAATTTAAACTCAGGGACAAGTTTCACTAAAACACCAAAATAGAGGCCTCGACACTTTTGGTGTTAATATATGATGATGTCACATAGAGTTTTGATAAATCCAAAGGTTCCTATATTGTATCCCTATTCTAGGGGAATATAATTTTGAAAGGGAGGTGGTGTGTGACTAGAGGAAATTAGTTTTTGAAGACCTCTAATGTTGATATTTGTTCACTGTAGTTTCTCAATGATGTCTACAAGGTTGAACTTTAAGTGACCTTCATAACAAAGATCATAAGGTGAAAACATATCTTCATGGTAAGTAATTATAAGAAAGTGAGAAGGAATTTTTTTTTTCAAAGGCTATAAATAAGGGTTGAAATTTTGAGTATGAACCTCCATCAATACCAACATGTGTATCTTTTGTTTGAGAAGGCCACCTACAACCTGCCTACAAGTACCTACAATGTCATAATTCAAACCATAGTGGTTTGACCTAAAAGTATGAGAAAATATTGACAAAAATGGATTAATAACTAAAAATTAATCCCATAACATGTGACATAGGTCCTAAATAGTCAAAATACACATACTTGATTCCTTTTTTGATGGAAGAAATGTCAACTATAGTTGATTATAGTTGATAGTGTTTTGAGGTAGGGTTATCTTGGTGATTGACCTAGAATATAAGTGATGAGAGGTGAGATAAATGAATATGGTAGGATATTTATGATTCCAAATATGTCTCTAGGTATTTACTATAGGATCTAAAACCAAATATACACCTATAGGCATGATGAATTTCAAGACATAGACACACATAGTCAAGCCTCTAATAAGTCAAGTCCAAGGTCTGCAATGGGGGAGTTGATTAAGAACAAAGAGTTTGGACATGATATAAATATTATTAAAGATTTTTTTAATCATATTAAATCCTCAAAACAAGATAACATTGTATTTAAGAGTTCTAATATCCAAGGTATACCACAATCATAATCAACCTATAGACTAGACTAGTCAAGAGAAGAGGTATGCAATAGAGAAGTTGAAAAAGGATTAAGTGATAAATGTTTTTCGAAATGAATATAAATTTTAATTATCATGTAATGATTCTCATACCGTATGGAAAAAATTTATATAAAATATTTAACAATGTGACCTATAGTTTATATTCAATACCCTATACACAGTCAACATTCCCCACATGTCTGTCTTGGAATTTTAAACATTTAAAGGTGATAAAGACATGGTCACACCTTAATAATTTGTAAATAAAATTACCATGAATTTTATAATCCCATCATATTTTATATTTTTATGGTAAAATATGGTAAGTTCCCTCTATTTTGTCTCATAAAGAGGGCACTCCCTAAAGATGTAAACTTGCAGGTTTTAGGGAAAGAGGATGACAAGGTAATCTAGGGTTTATTGAGAAATTTTGAGGAGATATTGAGAGTTATATCACATATATCACAACATGAAAAAAATTCACATAGGTGAGAAACTCAATAGGTGTCATAAACCTACAAGCATGTAGACAAACCTATTGGGTCTAATTTAAGCCTAAAGTCTAATTCAGGGGTTAGTATCATTTATAGCACTAGATAGACCTTAAAAAGTATTAAAACACTTTTATATGGATTTATAAGTATTTTTAAATATATTGCAATGAAGATAAAACCACTAGTAAGTGATTTATAGGCTCAAACCACATTAGGCCTATAGGGAATGGAAGGAGAAGTTTGAGAGGGAAACTTTGAGAGCCCACACATATTTGGACACTTTGCATAGGAGTTTTAGGAGTTGGGGGATGATTAAGGATGAATTTAACAATGATTTATTTAAAATATTTGAAGTATTGAATGTTTCATCTTCTTGAATAATCCTTAGAGGGAAAATGGCCTAAAACCCTTTAAAACCCTTGGTAATGACTGATTAGGAAAATGAAGGATAAGAGTCATCTAGATGGCATGGATTGGATTTTGATATGATTAAAAGTTGCATAGGACTCTCTATGGCCCCTCCACATCAAATTGACTTCTACCCTACTTTTATGAACAAGGAGGAAAATGGCTTTATTTGATAATTTTTTTTATGTTTTACAAGTTTAATGGAGAGTCAAATTGTGAAAGTCACTTTTGGAGATAGGTTGGGACTTGATATATCCACTCATGTCCATATATTTTAGTATAATATCTCAAAAGTATCTATTTAAGTGCCCTCATCGTAACTATCCAAAATTGGCATAGTGAATAAATTAGTGAGAGTGAAAAATTAAAGTGGGATTCCTTTTAAGTCTATGTCTAAGGAATATAAGGCCATGATGGGTCCCAATAGGTGTCCTACACTCACATATATGGATCATATTAGAAAATTTATTTTTAATTTTAATACCAAGTGTGAAAGGTGAGTGAAAGAGTTATTTGGACTATAAGTAGTGATAACTCATGTCCAAAATAATCTTTATGATTAGGGATGCAACCAATTAATGTTGGATCATGTATAAAACCCCTCCCTCTTATTTAAATCATAACATATATCCTTAGTTTTTTGATTATCTAAAAATGCCAAATGACGAAGGTAATTTTCTAAGCAAGAAATTGAGGAGTTCTACACCATATTTCAAGAGTTCCATGTCTTGTGGGACATTTTTCCAGGTATACCTTACATGGTTTATTTTAATATTCATCTCCTAAATGTGTAACTCCTTTTATTATCATGACACATGTCTTAGTGACTTGAACTTCTTTCTACCCACCTCCCTCTCCAATTCTATAATTAGTAGCCATTTTGGCTCTTATAGACTAATACCACATCTGGTATGGTGAAGCCATGCTAGTTTTATGTAATATTTTTACTTTAAATAATAAAATAAACTTGGTTTTGAGTTCATAAATATCTTGTTTGTGTGTGTAAATTAATTAATGGTTGAGTCTTGTGATTTTGTCCTTACTTTTCCTTATCTTGTCATGTCTTATGCAAGAAGTTCTCATTATATTGGGTCATATAGAGTGTAGTTAGTGTATTAGTATCCCTTAAATTGTGTAAGTGTCCTTATATTTAGAAATATGATATTTTTTCTACTTACCTTGAGTGGCCTCATGCATGTCACCTTTATATTGAAAAACTCATGTTAGAAAATTTTGGGACTTTGAGACTAGTTTTTAGATATTGTTCTGAGTGATATAAAGTATCATAGCATAGTTTATATCTTCATGATCTATCACCCCTATATTAAGTATATTTTATTCATACTTATATCCCTTTTAACTTAGGTGATTATTAGTATAGGTGACAAGCACTTGAAGAAAAATTTAGGGAGCTAGAGATTAAACATAGAGGTCTACTTCTCGTATAGGTAATCCCACATACCTAAAGTATTCCAATGTTTCCCAAACCTTATATTAGGATTGAAAAACCTCCTCTAGTTTTCAATATTTGGTGACAATAGGTACATGATGTATACAGGACCATTGGTACTGTTATTTGACTCTAGACAATAATGATATGCAGACTTGTTGAGACATGATTCAGGTATGGATAATTTAACTATTATAAATCAATGGTGATACTAACTTGGTGGTGCCAAGTTAAAGGTGAGTGGATCATGAAAATGGTAAGGGTGGCTAAGTAATACTCTAATTATTGGCTTATGTTACAATAAAGATTATGATTTTACTAGGTGTTATTTTGATCCTACTTCATGACCTTATGAATTAATTGGAAAGATAATTATGTTGGTTCAAGTAAATTATAGAATTATTAT
>JARHVA010005918.1:135000-192500 GCA_037957365.1 Torreya grandis | reverse complement strand
TTTTACTTGATTGAACTAAGTAGATCATGATTAAACTTAGACCTTTGAAGGTCATTGATTATGAACTTAGTGCATTATCTTATCTATGAAAACCAAATCTTTTATTGGTTTTATATATAGTTGTACTCATTGATAAAAAATAAATGAATCAAAAACTTGAAGGGAAAAATTCCTTTCCTTAATCCTCAAACCATGGATCTAGATGAAGATTTATCAAGATATGAAAGAAAAAGATTCATATGTGGGCCAATTTTAGCCAACATTTCTAGTGACCTCCTAAGATTGTATGCCTTATATGTAATAGATTAGTTGCCTTGTCTGATCCATTGGGCATACAGAGTCAGGATTCTTTCTTCCCCACTGATGTGAAACTAAGATAAGGTTGTATCCTTATTAAAACCTCCTTTTGAATCAATAAGATAAACAAGAACAAAAAGAAAATTATGCCCAAGGAACTTATGGAAGGGAAACACCCAACTAAAAATATGTGTACAAGGCACTTAGAGGAAAACATAGAAATCTACTCTAATATATACAAGGTTGAAACTTATAATTAATTTCCTCTTAAATAAAATGGGAAACATTTAGAATTAATCATATATAATGGACGAAGATGAATAATACCTTATTTTAGAGGCACCATAATTGGTGAACCATGTTGCTTGATTTCTAATCCTTTTAACATGTCCTCCAATGGATGAAATGGGACAAACATGTCTCTAATGTAGACATACTATCCATTTCTTCAAATCTTTGTTAAGGTTTGACTATAGGATCACTGTCCATATTATCACTTGATGGATCTTGATTTGACCAATTCTCTTCAAACTTGAAAACATTAGTACTAATTTCAAGTGACACTTCATCTCATGATTAACCAACTACTACAGCCTTATTCACCCATGGTTGATTGAAGTGATGTATTTGGTTCTCAGTAGCCTCTTGAGGATTTTCCACTTATTCATCCACCACCTCTATATTTCTAATTGAGTCACCAATACTACCTCCAATTACCTTAGTCAACTCATTATTACTTGGTAACAATATATATATTCCTTCTAAAACCTCAAATGAGTCTTCATAGTTACCTTGTTCAACCTTTTCTTTCATATTTGAAGCATTATTGAGGACATCCTATTACAAATGAAATACATTATGATCTTGAAATTCACTAAGATTTTCTATGAAATAATCCTATATTTATTTCTTTTTCTCATTTATGACCCTTTTAACTTGATCCACTCAAGGATTGTCTTTTTCATTTTCTAATTCATTAGTGTTAAAGCCATGCCAAGAAGGTTGGTCCAAACTTAATTTGTCCTCCTCTAAATGAAGTGAGATACCTATCATGATTTTTTCCTCATAGACACTTGTATTTTCCTCCTTTGGCTCACTTATGACTACAATCTCCTCCTCTATCCTTTGTAAAACATGATCTTTCTCTGAGAGGGAGATGATGGGAGGGTGAAAAAGTTCACCTTGCTCAAAAGTTAGGAGAGTATCCTTCCAAATAGGGACTTTGAAATCTCTTTTAGGTGGTTCTTGGGGGAAGTAAGTAGAGTCTTAGAACTCTTTTAGATCAAGCTCATTGAACTGAGATAACACCTCTTTTTCTTGAACTGGTTCTCAAACTACCTTAACTAGCACTTCCTTTTTCTTCTTTATGCCCTTTTAAATTTATTTCCATGATGGAAATGTGTAAGATTCAACCAAATCCTATTTATTTTGAATCTCTTCATCCTTCCTTATATTTATCTCTAACTCTTTGATTTTCTAGTCTATATTCTCTTGAATAGCTTCTCTTTAAGATGGTCAGGGGATTTATGAAGATAAGGAACACAAGAGGGCTGGTATGAGATACAAGAGGATTCTTCAGGAAGATAAGTGGAATCTTGCATCTCAATAATATGATGCTCAAAAAAATTCTTCTTATTTATTTGAAATCTCTCTTATATTTAATTCCTAGAAGGGAAGGTTTGAAAAACACATGAAAGACTTGGAACACTTGAAAGGTCACTTGAAATGGCCTCGTAGGGAAGAACATGTGGCATATATGATGGCTGAGGTGGTGTATATGAAGACACATAAGGTTGATGGAGATGGAGATCTTATTTTTCAAGGTTTGTTATCTTATCCTAAATGATTTGAAGGAAACCACTTACATCCATCATCTTACTTAAGAGGGTTTTCCAATTTACTCTCTCAATAGGTTCCCATTATTCCTTCATTAGCTATAATGTGTCTCTTATGTCATAAATGATGTGATTAGGGATATATTGACCATATCCCCTATGTTTATTAAGGTCTATCATGTACCTTTCATATCCTAATAGAATTTTCCTCTAGCTTGAAATGGATCAATTTGAGGAGTAATTAGGGACATCTTAAGTCTGACAAGGCTAAAAGGTTGTTTAAGGGCCACATGGGGTGATGCCATAAACATTAATAGTCTGATAAGAAGGATAAGGGAACAAGGAACACACATTATTATTAAATGAGTGATAATACATAGCAGATAATGATGATTATTAACTTGGGATAATTAAACTAGCTGATAAATACTTGGATTCACCATTGATTTTTTCACACATGCCTCCAAACACTGATTGAATGAAGAGAACACTAAAACACTTCCCTCAGTGAATAATGTAGTAGTCTAATCAAGCATGACAAAAGATATTATGGTCTTAATTTTCACCACTATAGGGGTTTCTTTAGGCTCCCTCCAACTAAGGCACAAAATTGGAACAACCCAAAGTTATGGGTATCCTGTTATGGGTTTGAACCTTTGGAGAAGGTCCACTTCCTCTTGATGGATCACCTAGACTAACTCTTCTACTAGGAAAATGGATAGAGAAAGGGGTAAGGGGTTACTAAGAGAGATAAAAAGGTGATGCAAAAAATTTAAATGATAACTCACATAAGCATGAAATAAACATTGATGAAGCATAAAACAATACTAGCTCACACATTCTCATGAACTAGTTGATTTACATAAGTGTTTCATAAACTACGATCACAAACAACAAATGAAGAATAGATGAATTATAATATTCACACCAAACATATTTAAATGTTGGAAGGATCACAATTTTAGACCTAAAAATAGCTTGAAGACACCTAAAATAGGAAATAAATAAGGACAATAGACATGGAATAAACTCCTTCACAACGCCATCATACACAAGCTTTCTAAACACAATTCAAAGGTAAAAAAAAAGGTAAAAAAAATCATTATTGATTTAAGAAGTCTTTCATAAAAAATTTATAAGGTCTTGCCTTATCAAAATGAGAGACTTGATACTCACAAAAATGTGATTATATCTTTCTAATGGGGAATAAATGGGAGATATAGAGAAAAGGGGAACAAAGAGAGGAGTGAGCAAACCAAATTCAATAAATGAGGTCCAATCACTTTGATGGAGTCCCAACCACATTTTTATCAATTATCATTAATACTACCTCCAAATTAACCATTACTTAGCTCAAAATAGTATTCAAGTTCCCTCATTGGCTGAGAAACATACTAAAATACAAAACATTATTATTGAGGATGATGAGTCATGGTCTACTAAGAAGGAAGAGCCTAAAAAGACTCTAAAAATTCATTTAATAATCTACCTGCACTCTCCAACCACTAAATCTCTCTCTTGTATTTATACACCATCTTCCCTTTAAATTCATTATAAATACAAAATCTTCATATCCATGGACTTGACTAAGCTATGACTATGTCTTTTTTAAGCATATACATGTACTTGCTGAAGGTGGATTATATGACTATGTCAAAAGATAATACACTCCTTTCATAATCACAACTTTGCCCCTAATTAGAACCATAAACATATGTCTACTATATATGAAAACTAGTCCCATTTATTATTTTTCATATAGTCATAATGCTAATGAATATCTATCAAGATATTTAGTCTCATAATCATGAACAAGAATCAAAACTTCTTTATTGCATTATACTACCAACTCCCCGACCTTGAAGATATGTTGGACTTTTAAGAGACTGTAGGTGAAAGTTTTTCAATGTGAAATATTGAGATTTAATGGTAGAATTTTATTTGAAATATTTACTCTGATTTAACCTAAATTGCATTTGATATTGGATTTTAACATTATCCTACCTAGGTCCACCAAAACTTTTTATCTAATGTGTTTGCCTATGTGGCATCTCCTTGGGCTACTTATTTCATTTTAAAACTTGAATGTTATTACCTTCGACAAATGTATTCATCTTGTACCCTCCTTGGAAAATGATCAAATTTGCACCATCTATCTCCTTAGGAGTCTCTTGGATTTGACCTTCATCATTACCCATTGATCTATGCTTTTGATTGAATATTATGACACTTGGTAGTCTCGCATTGATCTTTGACCTCATTTTTTGAGAATGTGACACATGTAAATCTTGAGTGCTTTTTATGGACCTTAATATCATTTCTTGTGATCAAATGTGCTTATGTCATGTGGCAACCTCACATGCCTTCTACATTCATTAACTTTTTGATGTCATGCACATCATCGATCTCCTTGGTAAGATTAAATGCTTGCCATTGATATTTAGTCTACCAAATCAAATGTGTGTAATTTATTTGTTCAGTAGATTATCATGATCAAGAAACTTGTCACATTCATGTTCATTCTCTATATCCTTTAACCTTTTAAACTCATGCTTATATTTTATCTTCAATCACATGATTGAACATGCACCATAGATCTATTCTTTGCCTTATTGACCTAAATGAGAACCTATATGCCATTGATCTTTAATCTGATTGAACAAGACTTTGACACTTGGTAGCCCTGCATTCAATTTTAGGATCGTATTGAATATTTTGAATCCAAATGACTAATTATTATGGCTTAAATTTGATGTCCTCTAACACATCCCACACTACTAGATAATTTTCAAGGCATATACTTTGTCACAATCTTGTGAATTCTTTTGATCAAATGAACTAGGTGGATCATGATTGAACTTAGACCTTTGAAGGTTTCTAATTATGAACTTAGTTGATTATCCTATCTATGAAAAGCAATTCCTTTATTGGTTTTCTATATAGTTACACTTTTTGAGAAAAGAAAAATAAATTAAAACCATAAAGGGAGAAATTCCTTCCATTGATCCTCAAACCAGGGATGTAGATGATGATTTCTTAGGATACAAAATCAAAATCTTTATATGTGGTCTAATTTTTCCCAACAATAACTCTTAGGTCTATATGGATCTTTTGATAAAATGATAAGTATTCCTTGCTTGGTTTAACCTTAGTTATAATAAACATTTTTATGGATATATTAAGTTGTATTTAAATTATATTTTAGTTAACTAAACCAATTTGAATATTTTCATAGTGTTGGGAGATTGTTTGAGACTCTATGCCTTCTATTTAAATAATCAATACAAAGGTCAGTTTTTTTGAATGTTTAGTAAATTATTGATATCATTGTGTTTAACCCTATAAATCTATTATATCTAAGGTTTTAGACTAAACCAAATAGATTATTGGTTTAGTTTTTATTCTTTAGTTTTGACTTAGACCTGTTATATCAATTGATTAGCTTTGTTTTCTTACCTTATACATTTTTTGCACTTCACTTAGGCATTTAATTTTATCCTTACCAAATTTTCCCACACAGATAAGTGGATTAATAGACTTATATTTTACTTAGTTTATTTTGAAAGCTTTTACACTTTATACTAGACATTTTTCTTGTATTTTTACCTTAGTTTGATTAGCCTTGTCAACTAAATTCATCCATTAATACTTTAACTTATATGCCTCTTAAATGGGTTTTGTTTCATTATTTTTATCTTAGTATATATTATGAAAATTTTTGAGTGTTTTAGAGGAATCCATGTGTTATCATCCCACCAAACTAGGGGTGACATTATATTGGCCTACTATATGATCAACACTAGGCTAACGAGCTAGCAGGATATTACCATGTGGCATCATAATGGGGACCCATGATCCTATATAAATTTTTATATAATATAAATACTATAATATATTGGGATAATAATATGTTATCACATGGCACCATATTGATGATATATAATCTTAGAGAGGTCCATACACATTACGAAGCCTATAGTAAGCAAGTGAGTGGGATGTGACCACATGAAAAAATATTTATACGCTACTATCTTGGATATGTTAGTAATGAAAGTGAATACCATATGAAAATGGGTGAGTGATATGCTACCATGTGTAAAAATATTATTTCTCCACTATTCCATAGATTTTTGTATCAAGTGCAAAGCCTATAGATGAGTAGGTTAGTAAGATGGTACCAAATGACATAACCCAATTGATTTTCAACCCAAAGGAGGCCATGTTAACCATATAGAGTGGTAGGTCAATAGTTATATGATTTTTCACCATGTGTATTTTTTCCCAAAGCCACTTGGGAAGTGACAGGTGGCAATAGTGGCCATGACAACCTGAAAAGAAGCTAGTGTGGCCATATAGCCTAACCAAGGTGACTGTTAACCAAGTTTTGGCTACCATAGACTAGTTAAACCAAAAACTTGTCTTGTTAATCCTTAAATTTGGATTTAAATATCTTAAATACTTCATAAGGCATGTTTATCATTGTTTAAGGTAATTTTGATAAGTTTAAGTTAAGTGTCTTCATAATATCATGCTTTACTAGCCATAGTGTGTCTAAGTCAAAGGAGTTCAAAGAGGATCAAGGGTTTATAATTATTTGTCATGTCATGTAGTTCAAGATAAATTAATTTAATGTGACATATGGTTTTTAAAAGTGCATTAAATAAATTGAAATATTCATTTTTAATGTTGTAACCCACCTTGAAATTATTGTTTGATCATTTCTAATGTCCAAGAAGGATATGGTAAGAAAGTGTCATGTTTATATAAGAAGTGAATGGTTATCACATCACCCTATGTTTATATAGGTGTGAGGGGGCTCATAGAACACTTAATAATTTAGTTTGGTTAGTTTTTATGTAGAATATGGTAGTTATCAATCAAAAATAGTGGTTTTAAAGAAGTTCATTTAGATTGTAGAGAGAAGACAACTTCCAAACATCCCAATAGCTCTCTCTAGTAGGTAAAATTCAAAATCCATACATTTAAGGAGTTTTAAAACTCAAATAAGGAAAAAGTATATTAATATTTCCCATCGCTCTCCTTGGAAACTCTAGAAGGTTGTCAGGTTTTAGTTAGTACAAGAAGGAAAGAGAAATTTAAAAACTCAACTCTTAACCATATGAGGGAACTCTAATTACCTTCCACTTTTTTAAATTAGTTTCCTAGTTAATCTAATTAACTTTATAAATAATAATTAAAAATTTAAGGGGCATAAAATGAACTTTAAATCCCTACTTATGTCAATTTTACTCAAGTATGGAGTTTTGAAGTCAAACCAATGGATGAATATGATCAGGGATGGTCTCTTAAACATTATTCTAAAATTTTAATATCATTTCCCTCTTTTGTTAGTTTTCTTCCATGTTATTCCTATCCCTTTTCATTTATAAGCTATTAGTGTAAAATTATGAGCTTAAATGATACATCAAGGAGAGATAGACCTATAATCTATAGGTTTAGTCCATTTAGATATCACCCATAACCTATGACTAATCCCATTCTATAAATCAATTTGAGAGGGATTGAACCACCCTATCAAGGGTGAAAATTTGAGCTATAATAGTTATAACATGATCAATAGGATAGGATTATCACCCATTGAAGGAATATTTGGTGATATCATTTAATACATCAACTTTTGAAGGAAACAAATCAAGCACTAATGGTGAATCCAAGTGAATCTCAGTTTTTATAAGAAGTCCAAGTTTCTCAAAAATATAAAATCAATATATATCCTTACTCATATGATTAAAAGGCTTCGTGTGTACCTTACTATCAGTCTTATCAAATTAATGAAGTTCATGGTTTCTCCTCAAGTATCCCTTAAATAGATGCTTACCAATTTTACCAAAAACCCACTTATCTCTCTAATCAACCATCTCAAAACTATGTTTCCACTTCTTCATTCTTTTCTAATTTAAAAAAAAAAACCATAGTAGACCTTGTAAGGATGATGACAAGGATTAATAAAGAAGTATATCATGGTGTATCTTATCTTATCAATCATATTCAAGAGGTTAAAGACCTCTTGTAAGGAATTTAGATAGTATGGAAAAATGTTAAGAATTAAGATCATCCAATCAATGAAAAACTAGGGGTTAATAAGTTAATACACTTAGTGTAAGATAGGCTAATGAGATGGGAGCAAGTGAAAACCCAAATTGGCTAGTCATATACACCATTTCCTATCCTAATCAAACCTTCCATTTCTCCAAACCTCCTCTAAGTTAAAATACAACATCATGTCTTCCATTTTTCCTATCCTAAGCTCAATGAATCTCTTAATGATTCCACTATCCCAAATATTCTAAGTTATAAGCTTGTATTCCCCAAGAGAAACCTATGTCTTTTGAAAATCCATTCACCCTTCCTCAAGATCCCAAGACCATTCCATCTTGGAGGCCTTCTTGGACCATGACTCCTGATTATACCATCCCACTCTTTGAGGATGAATCTTCTCCTATGACCATCCAAAATAAAGAGGGGGAAGAGGTTGTAGAAGTTAGACCAAAATGATTTCTATGTTTTAAAGAGGTTCTTCATATGAAATGTCAATATCAAGAGGGAGGAATAATGTTGAAGATAAATCCAAGAGATCCTATATACCCTTCAAGTCCTTCATCTACCATTCAATGTATAATTATCCAAGAAGCATCCAATCAACATAGTTCTCCTAAAATATCAAGTTATAAAGACACTATAATAGGTTTTAAGTAAGATAATGAAGTATCTTTCCCTCCAACACTCTCCTTTTTTGAAGGAGATTCAAGTTCATTTAGGGAAAAAGATAGACATTCAATTGATAAGGATAACTTGTCAAGAAAGAATAATGAAGTGGTTGGCTTTAAGAGGAAATATGTTGCAGATGTAGAAGAATGTCAAGAAGGTTTTGAAGATAGAGATTTTAGTTAACATGAGTAAGAGATCATAATTAGTACTTCCCTTGGTGGAGAGGAAAAAAATTATATTTCAAGATCAAGCATAAGTATCTACTTTTTAGACAATAGTTGGACAACTTTTTGGATGTCACAAATGATCAAGGGTGTTAGATTGGTTGGTATGGATTTGAGGTTGATGAAGAAGAAAAAAAATTATGTTTGATAGAATGAGTAAACATGAAGTTTTAGATTTTAAATGGGTAGATGAGATTCCATTCTTCATAGAGGAGGAGGAAGACCACTCTAGTCTTGATGAAGGAAAGGATAATCATGTAACAATTGAATAAATTATAACTAAATATGAGGTAAACCTTATTATAAATACAATGTATTTTGATCTTGTTGAACTTCATGGATAGAATATAAAACTTGATTAAGACAAATTTCAACCTTATCATGAGTCTACTCAAGCATGTGAGACATTTTACCATATTGTTATCCCTCAAGAGAATGGTTAATTTGAAGTTGATCTTCATATGATTCCAAGTGATGAATAATAAGTTATATTCTAGGTAGAACTAGAAAAAAAACTCTAGTCTAGATGGTAAACCTATATCCCATGAGGAGAGTGTTAATGATGTAGCCTTGACTAATGATCATGATCAAGAGAAACATGAGAAAGCTCTTGAAGAGAATATCATGATTGATGATCTTGTTAATTCTCATAGGCAAGTTTAATGAGGCCATGAATAAATTTATAAGTCCTACTTGGACATGTTTAAATATTTTTAAGGGTTTGGTAGGCTACCAGCTCAAGAAAATTAATATGAAGTTATTAATGAGGATTACAAAGCTCTAATTAAGCCAAAAAAATATACTATTCATCACTAATAGGTTCAATTTAATGATGTATAAATATATGATGAGTATGACACACTTCAAGATGAGTAAGAGATAGAGTTGAAATAATCAATATAAGCTAATGTTGTTGTTGTCTTCATGGACCACGATGATATTATAATCACTCTCTTTCAAAATGATATGTCTATAAGTGAAGGTCTTCAAGAGATCAAGGAGGTAACAAATGATAATCACGAGTAAGTCATAGATAATTAGGAGAATCCTAGTGATGACGCAAGGATGGTATTGTTTAGGAAACACAACCAATCTTGGGATGAGTATTATTTTGTCCTTGACTAACATTTTGAACCCATGTACAAGGAAATGAAGGCAAGTAAGATCCTTGGGTGTGAAATGAAGTGATAGAAAGTATTTGAGGCACTAAAAGGGATTGATACAAGTTTTTTAAGGCAAGGAGAGGTTATTAATGGAGAGGGATTATATTCATGAAATTAGAACTAAGATTTGGGGTATTTGAGCCAAAAAGAGCTAGTGAAGATTGTGTGCTTTTAAAGACAAAATATGAAGTTTAAAAAACCTGTAGAAGAATGCCATAGTAGATCCTCAACCATGACACATGTTAGATAAACACTTTATAACTATCCTTTTAGGTGTAAAGGTTTATCTTCAAAATTAGGGAGCTAGATTCAAGAACAAAAGAAAACCAAAGTAACCTCTTACTCCAATTCAAAGAAGGATATTAGTAAGTAAGTGCATACATGTTACTGGGAACCTTCATGACTATTTTCGTTCTCAAGATGTTACATTGAAACTACCCCCATGGTGGATGACACTTTTATATGATATTCCAAACCTCTTATCTCTCTCATCACATTTTATTATACATGCAACCTTGTTTGGATATGTAATGGATCCTCACATTGGTTATGGTGAATCCCTACCAAAATTAAGTCTTGTATCTACCTATTAGAATCAATTCAAGATGGATATTTTATATTCATTTTGCACATAATTATCCTGAATGGGTTGTTTTGATTAATTCTTAGTGATAGTAAGTGTTTTTCCTTATGTTTGTCCTTCTTATTCATATATATATATATATATATATATATATATATATATATATATATATATATATATATATATATATATATATATATATATATATATATATATATATATATATGTAATCTTGTCTTCTCTTATAGATCATATGAAGTGTTATACATTGTTTTCTTAGTTAGAGAATTGATAATTCATTAGTTTTTGTTGTTAGTACCTCTTGATTGATCATCCTAAGCTCTTCTAACCTTCATAGACTTCATATTGAAGCACTAGTGTGATAAGGACTATTTTGAAATGGTATAATCACATTGTAATGTAGTATTTCATAATGTATTCTTAAAAAGCTAAGGACTTTATGTTTGGTGCATCACTGCCAAGTTTATTTATTATTTTTATATTTCAAATTTCCCATTTCCAATTCAAGAAATTAGTATAATTGTTATATCTTATGAGTTATACCAAAATTTATATCTTTGGTGTAATTAGAGGTCACCAACAACCTAGGATCAATCCCATTTCATAACTAAATTGAGATGAATTTAAGACACCCTCTCAAGGGTTCAAATTTGAGCTATAATAGTGACCATGTAGATCCTAACTACATTAGCAATGGTTGAGGTCAATTTTAATGGGCATGTTAATGTCACCATGTAACAACATTGGAAGTAAGTGTTGATCAATTTCTATCCTTAGGCCTAAAAAGGTATCAAATTTAGTATTGGGATCTTTGATCTATTATGAAAACTCATAATTTTAATGTATCTTGAGGAATTAGGGAGACTCAAAGGACTATTTATTGGTTGTCAAGTGAAAGAGGTATAAGACTAATGTCTTTTCATGGTAATGTCTTAGTTTCATCTTGTGTTAAGTCTTTTCATGGTGTGTGAGTATTTTTTGATGTCATTAAACATGAATCTTATGATCTAGACCCAATGAGATAAGATGGTTGAAGATGGAAGTTGATGACTCATTATGAGATTATTTGATGTATTCACTACATAAAAGCATGGTGAGATATAAGCCTTGAAAAGGGTGATGAAAATACATAAAATCTTCATGAATAAATTCTATGAAGGTTATAAGGTACTCTTATGATATTCATTAGCAATCCTCTTTTGAGACTATTTATAGTGTAGAAAAGAAGGTTTTGGTCTTGAAAAGATAAAATTTTACCTCATAAGGATTTAAAGCATAACTAATATCTTATAATCACCCACCATGGTCCTTATATGACTTAGTAAAATGGTTCATGCCTAGAAAATGTCTTTTCTACGAGCCTTGAGTGTTCTTTGGCCACCAAAAGAACTCCCACATGTGTAATATTCCTCCTCTTTGCTCTCAAAAACGTGATATTTGTTTTAAGATGCCTTTTTGACTCATATTTTCCTCCATATTTCCATAAAATTATGTTTTAAAGTTCAAATAAGAGGAAATGAAGGATAATTTACAAGTTGTGATTGTCTTTTTAGATGGTATGGATCCGTACAGTATAGATTTGTTCAAAAAAAGTCTTGGAGATGAAATTTTGTCTTGTTTTAGACACATGGTGAAGATATTAGAAGGTTTTAAGGATTTAAAGACTAAAAATGATGTGTTTTCCATGTCTGGTCATTGGTAGATAGTAAGAGCACCTCAGATTTGTGCTCATTTAATACAATAAAGAGAGAAAATAAATATGATCTCTTGACTAGATACACTAGACCTTTTGACCTTCTATTCATGGGTTTTGTTTTTTTGTTTAGTCTTCTAAACTTTATGAACAAAGTTTAAGAACTAAGGTTTCTATTCACTATTCAAATATACACAGGGCAAGAAAAGTGATATGATTTTGTGAAGTTCTTGACTATTTTGACCAAACTAGTGTTTTCTTTTGGTTCTTCAAGTCTTGAAGATTCATTTAATGGATTACCAAATAGTTTGATACACATTAGTAAGTACCTAGAGTTTAATAAAACATTAACTTTCAAACCTATAGTCTATAGATAATTTGAGGAAAGTGTACAGTTTAATGGGTGATTCATGTTGTCAAAAATGACATTTTATGTCTGAGATCTTATATGCATAATCATTGTGTCTTTATTTAGGGTGTCCTAAAGTTTCCTCAAGGTCTCATGGATTATAAATCATCAATAAGTCCTCAAAACCTTCAAACTTTTAGTTTAGAAAATGTTAAGGAAACATAGCATTTATTAAGGTAGTTTGGATATTCCTAGGTTTCTCCTTTGATAGTGTATGTTAATTTAAGAACCTCCAAAATGGTATATCTTATTGATGTATATGTTAAAGTCTCACTTAGGGTCATTAATGACTATTTATATGTTGAATTAATGTTTCTTTTCATCTCATATGTCTCATTTCATCTCCATAGTCTTTAACATTTCCATTTCACCATTGATATAATATTGTCACTCCATCTTCAATTCCTCATATACTCCATTATCACCACACATACCGTTATCACTACCTATTCACCTCCAAATCATGAATACAATTTTTTAGTATTCCTAAGGGTTGTTAGTGATAATGTCCACCATAATCATAAAGATGAATTATAAAGTTTTAAACCTTTATAAGAGAGCAAATCTTCACCTACAACCAAGGTGAGAGTACAATCAGGAATATGCTTCATGAAGTGGTGTTTAGAAAAGGCTAAATGATATCTCATTAAAGGATTTTTTTTGAAATATATCTATAAGTTGAAATAAATGGATGAGAGGCTCATGAATATGTTTTTGACCTTTTCAAGGTCTCACTCTATCCTAATCCATATAAGAAACACAATAAACTATCATATACACTCATACTAAGACACAATCAGGCTATTATCTTCTAAGGAGATTGTACATATTAGGTTTGGAAAAATATGGTAAAAATGGTTTTATGTTAAAATCAAGGTATGAGGATTCATATGGTGATCTAATGAGACATTTTATATAGTGAGTCATGGATAGTAACACATAGTCATACTACCACTTCCACCTACATGCCTTTTGGAGAAATCTTCAAGGTTTATCCCAAAGAGGGAGGATAGAGGTTATATGAGAAAATTTAAGGATTAATCCAATGGATATATTAATATAAGCTCAAGTATTTGGTGTTAGGGTCTTAAACTCAATTAAATAATTAATATGCATTTACAACTAGCTTAGTGGCATTGGGTAGCTAAAAAAGGCAAAACTCAGTTTTGAAAAAAGAGTGAAGGTTAGAATTATGAGTTATGAAGCATGATGAGATTTTTTTATCCTATATGATCTCTAATTAGGTTCAAAACTAGTGAATATATTGAAATGGTTTAAGCATAAAATGCCACAGTTGACTTTTCCAAAAGACACCTACATGTGTTAGGTACAATACTATGTATAATGAGTAAGGTAAGCACTTGAGGTATTGGAAAAGACATTTGAGTGATATTTCAAGACTTTATAGGTTTTAAATCACATTTAAATACTATGTAATGTTCCTTAAACATAAAAACATGTCCTAAAACATATAACATAGTCAAAAGTGAATTACAATATACCATTCTTAAATAATTCTCGTTTACAATGAAGGAAGAAAAGGACTGTCGACATGTTAATGAGAATTAATTTTAATTAATATGATGCCTAAAAGGGTTTTATAACCTATAGAGAATTAATACACATTGGTTTGAACCTGGACTGATCATAAAATGGCTTAAATCTATTGAAATCTAAGAGAATTTGCAGACATTTAGCATATAAAACTAGTTTTGAAGAGTTATGGATTTGAATCATCTATAGTTGGATTTAATCTCTAAAAATTTGTAAAATATGTATCAATTACCATCTTAATCCATTAATTCTATCTTCATAGTCATGCAATCAATGGAAACATCCACTATTTTATCTCAAAAATACCTTTATCAGTTGATAATTAGTAATGGAGCCATGAGGAGTATATGAAGACCTATGGATAAGAGAGGGGTTTAAAATTTATTTAGCAGTTTAAAAGGAGTTAAAGGTGATTATTATGCTCCATACACCCTATGATATTGATCACACTTAGGTTTTCATGTCAATATCTCCTTAAGGGTTAGTGGTATGTAGACATACCTTAAACCCTAAGAAACCCAACTACCATATTGAATTGATCCAGGCATTATTTCACATTGATGATCATAATAATGGTGTGGATAATCATTTAAAGTCCTAAGGTAAATTTTTCATTGAATATAATGTAACAAAGATGGTATTTTGGCCCTTAAGTTTTCTTTTTTCCTACATAGTCTAGACAACCAGTCGAAGCACCTTTTTCACTACGTACATATCTTGATGCATATTATTCATGGGAAATTGATATATTAAGGGTATATGAAGGGTTTATTATAATTAAAATCCATGATAAGATGTTTTTCCTTAAGGGTCCATATGCTATGAATAATTGATAAGAGTTTAGACCCCTAAAACCCTTGTAAAACCTTGAAATACACCTAATGAAGGAAATATACCTCAAGGTTCATTATAATGAATTTTTTCAGCCATTAAACTATTTTTTTGGTTTTAATAACTCTCATTTTCATCATCATAACCTATTGGTTGGCATGTGTAAAAGTTGTGTTTTATAGACTAGGCCTAAGAAGGCTGATTTGAGCCTATAAGTAAGGAAATGATTAGGATTTGTATATATAATGATATAAAAAGTTAATAATGGGTCTTAAAATAATTATAAACCTTTCAATAACTATATACTAAGTTATTTATGATAATTTTTATAGATAGATAGGTCTATATGTTCAAACAAGGGGTTGTGTGCATTTAGATAGAGGACAGATGGTTTGATCAAGCTAATGACAACTCCAAAAGACCTTAGAGAGGTTATTCATGTTTTATATAGTGGATAACATATTTTAAACTCAAATTAAGGATAAAATTCAAGAAACATTACATATACATATGTTTGTCTATTAGCATCATTACATAGTGTCATCAAGAAGGGGCATCAAAAGGTAAAATGAGGTCATGAGGGAACTTCTAATCTTCAAGAACAACATAAACAGGTTGAGATATGGGTGTATGTTATATTTAATCTATAGGATAGGTGATATGACTAGTATTTTGGGCCTTAAGACTCTAAATACTACTCAAAAAGCATGTTTCTTCCCAAAGAGGTGACTTCACATGCTCACCATGGTGTCAATCATTTAGATGGGAGGCTAGGAAAATTGAGAGAGTTATAAGGCTTAGTATACAACTATTTTGTGTCATTATTTTAGATATTCAATGCCTAAAAATTATGAATCATTGATAAGACTCCTCATCACTTTTAAACCTCTCTAAAACCCTAGTTAGGACCTAATTGGGAAGAATTAAAAGAAAAGGCATATAAATATATTGAAATAACATGATTAGAACCTATATAATTTATTACACTCATATACACAAATGTCTATGACACTTTTTTATATGGATGGTATACGAACCTATAAAAAAATAAGATTTATTGAGGAAAAAGTGTAGAAAGAGAGGTACAAGGTAGTTTAAACTAATGGAAATG
Source organism: Torreya grandis (assembly GCA_037957365.1). Lineage (NCBI taxonomy): Eukaryota > Viridiplantae > Streptophyta > Pinopsida > Cupressales > Taxaceae > Torreya > Torreya grandis. The sequence goes on along the minus strand of JARHVA010005918.1, from coordinate 176,050 downwards.
ATTGGAAGAGGAATTTTTTCACTTCTTAAATTCATTATAATATCAAAAACATGCATGGAATTATCTCTGTAACTCACTTTTAATTGGCCAATCTGTGAGACCTAGTCAAAGTGGCCAAATTGATGAAATAAGGCTAAATTGTAGATATAGAATCTCTTGGAAATTTAAAGCCTATTTTTTGAGTTAATTTAATATCTAGAGACATCAATTATTACCTTTAAGTAATAAAATTTAATATTTATGAGTATTCATGAAGGTTTATTGGTAGTTATATGGATATGGTCAACCCAGCAAGAGAAGTAGTTAGTTGGTGCTTTATTTAAGATAGTTTTTATAACTATTAAATATTTGTAATAGATAAAGGAGAAGGAATTAAATTATTATGGCATTTATATACCTTTCATGGGTCAAAGGTTTCTAAAAATAGGCTTTGACCATCTTAAACACCCTTTGAAAGCACTTCAATGCATAGAGAACTATTGTAACTATCATGTATGGTAGTTATTGTCTCTTGACTTATATATTCACTTATTCAAGGATTTTTATGCCACTATTACTCTTTCTCTCTGTATGAACTTGTATTTATTGATTTTTAGATGCCTAATTTGGGAATCCCTTAGGTTGGTATACAAAAACTCTACTGAAATTGTAACTTGCACCTTGAGTTAATGAGAAAATATTGTTGTAGACTTTTCCATTATTGTTAGTGTGTATTTTGATTGTTGACTTACAGATAAATATTATATTCATCTTATTTTGTAGGTCCTATCCTTAAGTTAATGCTATGTTTTCATCCTGTATATATCATATGAAGTGTTAAGAGATAGAAATTGTGTTAAAGAGTGAGTTAGTTTATAGTGTCATTCATAGAGGTCCATTGTTTTACCTTCAAGTTACAGACCTTTTATCTAACCTTCATCTAAAATTCTCATCTGTTATATTTTATTAAGGAAGTATAATTGATAATATATTCCCTTTTGATTTAAAAGAGTGCTTAAGGACAAGGTTAAGAGAGGATCGTTAAAGAATTGGTGCATCATCATCATTAGTATAGGTTTTCATATTAAGTTATCTTTTTAACTCTTTTCACCAACAAATCAAAACAGGTTTTAGGAAAATGATCAAAATTGATACATTAAAGAATCTAGACCCATAATCTATAGGTTTGGTCTAGCTATATGTAACCCATAACTTATAGACCAATCCAATGTTAGTCCAAGTTTGAAGGAGAAAAGAATAATCTAATTCACAAGGTACAACTTGGGTTACTAACAGTTATATCATGCTTGGTGGGGATACTCATTAAAGGTATTTGGAGAATAAATCTATATATTTGATTACATCAGCAAGATTAAAAGGTGTCAAAGGCATATTTACAGACATTTAATTTAAAGAATTGTTATACAATCTTATTCAAAAGTTAAGGAGACTGAATGTTTTGAGTTATCTTTATATTCAGTTAAGAAAAATAAATCTTCTAAATATAATCCAAATCCTTCACCTCCTAATTATCCTAACTTTTTCCAAAAAACTACTTTTATCTAATTTAATATTATCCAAACAAATACTATTATAAATACCACAATTCAAATGGTTATTCCTAGGAGATAGGATTTTGTGCCTTTTAATGGTTGTATCTACTTAAACCTCAATTATTATAATGACATACCTACTGCTACCTTAAATATCTTTCCTTATTTCATAGGAGAGAACTTAACTACTACTATTGATCATATTATATACATAACTAATCTATGTTTAGTATATAATGTAACCCAAGAGAATATGGCTATGATATTGATGGCAACTTTATTTAAAGTTAATTCACTCCAATGGTATAGGGGTTTAGCACCTTCATCTACTAACACCTAGGATGAGTTTGAAAAACTCTTATGTAAACAATTTGAAGATAAGAGTGACCATATTTACTTAGTGGAACAACTTACTACAATTAAGAGAAACCCTCAAGAGTTAATGGTAGAATTCAACTATAGGTTTTAAAAAACTTAGGATAGAATCCCTATAGTTATCAAACCCACCCCTAACTATGCATTCCTATATTACTTAAAATATATAAATTTGTATGTGGAGGTTATTATATAATCAATGAGAGGAAGAACCTTGATAGAGGCCTATGAACTATCCATAAGGGTTTAGAATTGCCTAATCTAAGAAGGTAAACTCACCCCTAGATCACCCATACCTTTTTTTCTAGAGATTCATCCTCCTATACCTACTATTTCTCCATTACCAACTTTAGATAATCTTCATTAAATAAATGGTAACTAGGTGGATAAATTGGGTAAGATAAATAATACACTTAAATATTAAAATAATAAGCTATTAGCTTTATAAAGGTATCAAGTTCCACCTCATAGTCCTTAAATATCCACTAACTATTCCTATTAGTATAATAATCCTCCTTATCAACCTAATTGGTAGTGTTAAGGGAAGTTTAAAAAATCAAGAACATACAATGTTTACAATCTAAGTATTGCTAGTAATTTTAGAGCTTTGATTCCAACAAAAAATAGCCATTCCCAAGAAGGTCAATGGCCTAATCAATGCTAACAATCAAACACAATGGCAATGGCTCCAATTTTTGAGGTGAGTCAATAATCTCTCAAGAAACAAGGTACATCTCTTCCACCACATGATAATCAATTGTCTTCAAAACACAAGGAACCTTCTTTATCACATAGAGGCATTCCTTATTTCACTTAATCAAGGTATCAAGTTACCAAAGAGAAAGTGGAAGAAAAACACATTCTAAAACTACCTTTGCTAATTTCCAAGAAATCTAAATTCCCTTTGATTAGGTGGCAACTAATTAGGGTCAAAATTTAGAAAATGTGAATATCTCAGTTGTATCTCACACAAGGTCCAAAATAAGTGAATTTGGTGGTGGTTTGTATTTTAAAAGGTAGCAACTCTACATTCTCAACTAACTCAAAAAATACTACCACTGAATATGCATCTCCAAATTCACCATCAACTCAATAAGTGCAAGATGGTAAGGGTCAAGATCAAAGAGGTCTTTTCATACCACATTTTGCACAAGATTCAAGTAACACTTCTCCTAAATTACATCCAAAGATATCCAATCATCCTCTTAGCATTTTTGATCAGATGAATAAGGTCCATGTATTTATATCTATGTGGGACACATGTATTATTCCAAGATAAAAGGATCTCCTACAAGAAGAGCTCTCCAAGTTTCGTGTTTCAAAAAAATAAGAAGAAAAGGTATGTGTTGTTCTTACACATTCTAGTCAACCTATTGAGCCACAAGAATCAAAGGTAGTTAATCCCCCCTTCATATATTTTAGTTGTCATAGGTGATTTACTTGTACATAATTACATGATTGATAGTTGGGATAGTACCTCTGTCATGCCTAAATCCATAGCTAATAAGTTAGGACTTCAATATGAGCCTAATGAGAAGGGATTTTTACAGTTGGATGGGTATCCTAATAATAACTTAGGTGTTATTAGGGATCTTAAGGTTATTTTAGCTACATGTACTAATTTTAATATTTCCTAGGATGTGGTAGTAGTTGATCTTCCCCTACCCTATTTTATGCTTATCTAGGGATTTTATTACCAAAATAAGTGTATCTTTATTCTAATTTGTCCTACATGGTCTTTAGAGCTAGGTAGGGTAAAAATGTCACCATAATTTTATGACCCATATCTATATTCCATTTATAACCTTATATGCCCAACTTATCACATGTTAATTTCACTATCTCAGAGGAGGATGAACACTTCAATGATCATGAACCTTTTGAATCACTTAAAGGTATACATGATTTTATCCCTAATGAGTTGGTAGTTGATAATCATGATTATGATCCTTATGAAATCATTGAATAATTAGGTTTGGGTTTTTATTTTAGTCATGAATACGGTGCCATAATACCAAGTCTCACTATCACAACATAAGATTATGAAGGAGTTTGTAATTTATTCTTTGATGGGTTTAGATCAAAGAATGGGAGTGGGGTAGGTGATATTATTATGTCTCATCTAAATAAAAGGTAATACTCTACTCTAATATTTAAATTCAGTTGTAACTCTAAAATTATAAAATATGAGGCCCTCATTCATGGTCTATAGTGGGCAAGGAAGAGAGGGATTAAGCTTCTAGAAGTGAAGAGAGATAGTGAAGTAGTAGTGTGACAATTAATATGTATAAGTGAAACCAAAAATACAATCTTTAATAACTAAAAACATAGGTTTTGGGACCTTATGGAGGATTTTAATTCTTTTGACATTTACTCCACTTTTAGAGGATCCAATCAACATGTAGATCAGTCAGTTTCTATTGCAGCATAGTATGACATAGTTGATGGGCTCAAGGACACTAAGGTTAGGTCACAAATTAAATTGGTATGTAGGCCCTCAATAATTTATAATGAGGTAATTTTTCAAGTATTTTATAGTGATAAACACATTGCCTTTTTCCTTTAACATGAGGTTGAATTCTACTAAAAAAACTAGGATAAGTTACAATGTCACTATGAGGACTAGATTGTCTAATTGAAGTCAAATAATTTTCTAAAGGGATTATTAACTTTGGATATCATATTTAATAAGTATTATTATTTTATAAAATATAAGGTAAGCATATCTACCATAAAGGAACGTTCTGAACAAATTACCATAACTGAAGATAAAATACTCAAGTTACGAAAGGTGAATACTAAGGCTAAGAGAGAAGCCTTCATAGCAATATGCAAAGAATTTATGGATGTTTTTTCATGGGAATATCATTATTTAAGTGTTTTTTATCCTAGGTTGTCGCAAAATAACATAGAGCTAAAATAAAATGCCAAACCTATGAGATAAAAGCAAAGACCAATCAACCCCAAGGTTGAGATCCTTTTGAGGAAATAAATAACAAAGCTTATTGAATCCAACATAATATTTTTGATAAAATATTCTACATAGGTGGAAAATCTTGTACTTATGAGGAAAAATAATTTGGAGATAAGGTTGTGTGTATATAGAGATCTCAATATAGTGTCATTAAGAGATCACTACCCTCTTCCATCTATGGATTAGTTTTTACAAAGAGTTTTAGTTTCACAAAGGTTTCCATAATTTATGGATACTTAGGGTACAATAATATATTGGTGAATGAGGAATATAAATATATAAATACCTCAAAAAATAAGTGGGGCACCTATACATATAAGAAAATGCCTTTTGGACTCTCCATTGTTGAGGTTACTTTCTAAAGGGCAATGTATGTGGCTTTCCAAGGGGTTATAATTAAAATTGTACTCATTTATCTTGATGATATTAATATGTTTTATATAAAGTCTAAGGATAATTTTACCCACTCTATACTTGTTTTTTATAGGTATAGAGAGTTTGGGGTTTCTTTGAATCCCAAAAAGTGTATCTTTGTAGTGCATGAAGAAAGGCTTCTAGGACCTATTGTATCCAAGGGTGGAATTTTTATTGATCCTAAAAGAATAGAGGAAATCCTTTATTTTATTTTTTTCAAAACATAATAATGGATTTCAATGTTTCTTTGAAATATCAACTTTATTAGGATGTTCATACCTAGATTTATAGAATTGGTGAGGCCAATAACTCACATTCTCAAGAAACATCAAAAGTTATCATGGAAAAAATAAGGTGAGGGAATTTTTGAGGCTATTAACTAGGGATAGTCAAGATCCTACCCTAATAAACCTTTATTTTACTTAAAATTTATTTAGTATGCCTTCTCTACATTTAATACAATTTCTACCATGCTCAGGCAATAAAACAATGAAGGATTAGAGCAATCTATTGCTTTTTTCAATCAAGCATTGGAAGGGTATGAGAAGAAATATACATTTTTTGAAAGACATGTCATTTTCATCATAAGGGACCTAAAGAAATTTATACATATAGTCTCTGACAATAATATTATTTTGATGGTGGTTCATCCTAGTGTAAAGGATTTTATACTTAATAGAGACCTAAGTAAAAATAGGGTTGACTGGGTTACCAAATGCCTAAAATATGATATAAAATTGAAGGTTACAAAGTTTTTCAGAGGTATGTGACTTTTTTAGTACCTTTAATTAGATGTTAAATAGGAAAAATGAGTGGTTTTGACATTCCAATATAGTCAACATGTAGCTACAACTATCTCTCTTTCCAGTTGGGCAAGACATAACAAGATTCCTCTAAATGGGATAGTGTCCTGTAGGATTAGATGGGGAAAAGAGGAGATATTTTAGGATTAAATTTTTCCCTTATATATTTATGGATGGATTACTATTCAAGAAAGACATTAGAGGTATGTTTCTAATATGTGTAAAAGCTAGCTAAGTAGACAAGTTGTTAGAATAATTCCATGATGGGCCTATAGGAGGCAACTTTGTATCCAATAACACAACATAAAATATCATAATAGATGGATATTTTTTCCTACTTTGATCAATGACTTATATTATTGGGTTATAAGATGTTCCAAGTGTGCAAGTTTTACCATCAAATAGAGACTAGCTACCATAACTTTAAAACCTATTCAAATTGAGCATCCCTTCATGAAAAGGGGATTAGAATTTATTGTAATGATTCATAAAAAATCAAGTACTAAACATAAGTGGGTTTTTAAATTCACTAATTAATTTATCATGAGTACAAGTAGTTTCACTCAAGGAAGCAATGAGAACTAAGGTTTAGAGTTCTATGACAACCTAGTGACTCATTTTGGGGTCCCCTCAACCATCATGTCAAATAATTATTTGTCTTTCATTAGTGTAAAAGTGTGTTAGTGGGCCCTTTATTATGATATTTATCTCAAATATTCATCCAATTACTCTCTTCAGGGTAATGGACTTGCAAATTGTACCAATAAGAATTTGATTAGGATCATTGAGAGGATAATGGGGGATAGCTAAAGAAGATTATATACCAAGTTAAATACTACCTTGTGGGAAAATAAAATCAATCCAAATAATTCCATTTCTCACTCTCCTTACCTCTTGGTTTATGGTAGAGAAGAAAAGTAACCCATTTCATTAAAAATTCTAGACTTGCGACTTGCACATCAGCTAGAGCTTATGGAGAATGATGCAATGGAGGTAAGAATGAATGAATTTAAATAGATATAAGAAATAGTGGAAAATGTTATGCATACCATGTGGTCTAACCAAGAATAATTAAAAATATATCTTGAGAATAAAACATCATCCAATACCTTTTAGTAAGGTGATATTATGCTTAAGTACGATGAAGACAATGCCAAAATAGGTAAACATTCTGAATTTGATAGTCTTTGGAGAGGTATATATGTCATTAATGGTTGTAAGGAAATTAATTCTTTACAATTGTATAATTTTAGTGGTGAGAAAATATCTATTCCTATGATTGGAATGTTCCTCAATTATTCATATTAGGAGAACCATCCTCTTGTACAAATTATTAGTTTAATTCTTCTAAGTGTTATTACACATGGTTTTTAGTTGTTTTTTTGTTTTAGTTGTTTGTTATCATTTCATATTTTGTGTCTTATTTTTTTTTTTTGTGTTCAATTCTACAAGGTTTGATAGTTTTAGAAAGCAATCATGTCTTTTGACCAGTAGGATGGCCAAACTAGTTGAGTCACCATAAATGTTCACCACTTTCTATCCTTAGGCTTGGAAAGGTGCCAAATTGAGTATTGAGATCTTTGATATATTATGAAAAATCATAATTTTAATGTATCTTGAGGAATTAGGGAGATTCAAAGGACTATTCATTGGTTTTCAAGTGAAATAGGTATGAGTCTCATGTCTTGTTATGTTCATGTCATAGTTTCATATTGTATTAAGTCTCCTCATGGTGTGTGAGTATCTTTTGATGTCTTCAACACTAAATTGATAAACCCAATGAGATAAGATGGTTTAAGATGGTAACTGATGACTCACTATGAGATTATTTGATGTATTAAGTATATTCAAGAATGGTGGGATATAATCCTTTAAAAGGGTGATGAACATACATAAAATCCTCATGAAAAACTTTTAAGAAGGTTATAAGGTACTCTTGTTATATTCATTAGCAATTTTCTTTTAAGACTATGTGTATAGTGTAGAAAAGAAGGTTTTGGTCTTGAAAAGACAAATTTTTACCTCATAATGCTTTAAATCATAACTAATTTATTGTTATCACCTACCATGGTCCTTATATGTCTTATTCAAATGGTTCATGCCTAGAAAATGTTTTTTCTTTGAGCCTTGAGTTTTCTATGGCGAAAAAAAGAACTCCCACATGTGAAATATCCCTCTTTTTTAATCTCCAAAATGTGTTTTTTGTTTTAAGATGCTTTTTTGACCCGTTTTTCCTCCACGTTTCCCTAAAATGATGGTTTGGATCTGAAATAAGAGGAAAGGGAGGATAATTTGTAGGTTTTGATAGTGTTTTCAAATGGTAAGGATCCATACGATATGGATTTTCTTAGAAGTCTTAGATATGTAAAGAGGTATTTTTTAATACACATGATGAATATATTTAAAGGTTTGAATGCTTTATAAGACCAAAACTAATGTGTTTTCCATGGTTGGTTCATTGGCAGATAGTAAGAGCACTTCAAGTTTATACTCAGTTCATATAGTAGAGAGAGAAAGTACATTTGATCTCTTGATTATAGAAACTAGACCTTATTATCTTCCATTCATGGGTATTATTTTTTGGTTTAGTCTTCTTGAATTTATGAACAAAGTCTATGAACTTATGGGTTCTATTCACTATTTAAATATGCATAGGGAAAGAAAAGTGGTACGATTTTCTAAAATTCCTAACTATTTTGACAAAACTAGTGCTTGGTCCTAGTTATTCAAGTATTAAATACACCTTTCATGGATTCCCCAATAGTTTTATAGACATTATTAAGTACATGGAGTTCAAGAAGACATTAACTACGAAATATACAATTTATAAACGAGTTTGAGGAAAGTGTATGGTTTAATAGGTGATTCATATTGTCAAGAAAAATATTTTATGTCTAAGATATTATATTCATAATCATTGTGTCTTTATTAAGGGTGTCTAAAAGTTTCGTTAAGGTCTAATGGATTAGAAATCACTACTAGGTCCTCAACACCTTAATAGTTTCAGTTTACTAGATGTTAAATAACCTTAGCATTTGTTAAGGTAGTTTGGAGATTCTTAGGTTTCTCCTTTGATAGTGTATACTAATTAAAGAGCCTCCAAAATGTTATATCTTATTTATGTATATATTACAGTATCACCTAAAATATTTCATGACTATTTAAATGTTTGATTCATGTTTCTTTGCATCCTTTATGTCTCATTTCATCTCCACAGTCTTTCACACTACCATTTCACCATTGATATAAGATTGTCACTCCATCTTCATTTCCTTATATACTCCATTATCACCACACATATAATTATGACTACCTATTCACCTACACATAATTAATCCAATATTTTAGTATTCTTCCAGGTTTTTAGTGATCAAGGACACTATAGTCATGAATATGAGTTATAAAGTTTGAAACCTTGATAAGAGAGTAAATATTCATCTACAACCAAGGTGAAAGTATAGTCAAGGTTGTTTAGAAGAGGACAAGTATATCTCATTGAAGGAATTTATTTAAGCTACCTCCCTAAGTTTTAATGAATGGATGAGAGGTTCCTAAATATGTTTTTGACCTTTTCAAGGTCTCATTATATCCTAATATGTACAAACAACATAATTAACTATCATTTATAGTCATATTAGGACACAGTCAGGTTATTATATTCTAAGAAGGTTCTATGTATTGGGTTTTAATAAATATGTTAAACATGGTTTAGATGTTATAATAAAGGTACAAGGGTATACATGGTGAGCTACGGAGACATTTTATATAGTCATTCATGGATAGTAACAAATAGTCATACCCCTGCTTCCACCTATAAGCCTTTTAGAAAAATATTCAAGGTTTGTTCTAAAGAGGTAACACAGAGGTTGTATGAGACAATTAAAGTATTAAGCCAATGTTAAGATTAAAATAAGATAAAATATGTGGTGGTAAGGTCTTAGACTCAATGAGATAATCAATATGTATTTACAACTAGCTTAGTGACATTGGGTAGCTAATTAAGGTAAAACTCAATTTTGACAAAGAAGTTAAGGTTGGACTTATGAGTTATTAAGCATGATGAGATTTTTTAATTTTAAAATGTTTATAATCAATTTAAAAACTAATGATGATGTTTAAATGGTTTAATCTTAAAATATAACAATCAACTTTTTTAAAAGACACCTACAGGTCCTAGGTATAATACTATGTATAATGAGTAAGGTAAGCATTTCAGGTGTTGGCAAAGACATTTGAGTGGTAGTTTAATACTTTTTATGTTTTTAATCACACTAAAATACTATGTAAGGTTATCTAAACATAAAAACATTTCCTATAACATAAAACATAATCAAAAGTGAACTACAGTCTACTATTCTTAAAGAGTTATTATTTGTAATGAAGGAAGAAGATGACTATAGACATGTTAAGGAGAATGATTTTTAATGAATATGATGACTAAAAAGGTTTTATAACCTATATATATTTCATAAAAAATATTTTATATATAATTCATACACCTTTTTATGAAATTGGACTAATTAGAAAATGGCCTAAATATGTTGAAATCTAAGAGAACTTGCACATAGTCAGCATATAAAACTAGTTTTGAGGAGTTTATGGATTTGAAGCAATGATAATTAGAGTTAATATATCCAAATTGTCAAAACTGGTATCCATGAATATATTAATCCATTCATGTTATCTTCATAGCCATACAATTAGTGAAAATAACCACTATTTTATCTTAGAACTACGTTTGTCATTTGATAGCCAGTAATGGAGCCATGAGGAATATTTAAAGATATATGGATAAGACAAGGGTTTAAAATTTATTCAAAGGTTTAAAAATAAATTAAATATGATGCTTATTATTCATAAACTCTATGAGGTTGATCACACTCAAGTTTTCATGCCAATATTCCCTTGAGGGTTAGTGGTAAGCAAACAAACCTTAAACCCTAAGAAACCCTACCACCATATTGATTTGATCTAGGTGTTATTTTACATTTATGGTAATAAGAGTGGTATAGATAGTAATTTAAATTCATAATGGAAGTTTTGGAGTGAAATTAAGTAACAAACTTATTATTTTGGATCTTAAGTCTTCTTTTTGCTTGCATAGTCTATGGAGCTAATCGAAGCACCTTTCACTACATAAATATCTTGATGAATATTGTTCATGGGAAATTTATCTATTAAGGGTAATTTAAATCCATGATAATAGGTTTTTTCTTAAGTTTTTGTATTCTATTAATCATTTTAAAGAGTTTAGACACCTAAAACTTTTTTAAAACCCTGAAAGACAATGAAATAAATATGCCTCAAGGTGCATTCTAACAAAGTATTTGAGAAATGAAATGATGTTTGTGGTCTTCCTAACTCTCCTAAACATTACCAAAACCTATTTATTAGTACATGCAAAATTCATACTATATGGTCTAAGCCTAAGTAGGCCAATTTTATCCTATAAGCATGGAAATGATTGGGATTTGCATATATAATGGGATATAAAAGGAAGAATAGGTCTTAAACTCCCTAAAAACCTTGTAATAACCATATAATAGGATATTTAAGATAATTTATACATATAAATAGGTCTATATGTTCAAATAAATGGCTATGTGCATGCAGATAGAGGATAGATGTCTTGATCAACTTAATTTCATAACTCTAAAGTAGCTTAGAGAGGTTATTCATGTTGTATATAGTGGATAAAATAATTTTCATAGTAAGGTAAAAAGTTTGGAAACCTTGCATATACATATGTTTGTCTATTGCCATCATTGGATAGTACCACCAAGAAGGGGTATCGAAAGGAAAAATAAGGTCATGATAGGACTTCCAATCTTCATGAACATCATCAGGTTTTGAGATGGGTGTATGCCATATTTGAACCATAGGAGAGGTCATATGATAGATCATTTGGTCCTTAAGACACTAGACATGGCTAAAAAATCATGTTTATTCCTTGAGAGGTGACTTCACATTCTTACCATGGTATAAATATTTTGCATGGGAGATTGGGAACTTTGGGAGAGGTAGAGGGATTAGTATACTAGTATTTTTTGGCATAGGTTTAGACATTAAATGCCCAAAATTTATGAATCATTGTTAAGATTCTTAAGAATAATTGAAGGAAAAGGCATCCAAATAGATTTAAATCACTTGATTCACACTTGGATAATTTATTACACTTAAGAAGGCTCATGTCCATGACACTTTGTTGTATATATGGTGTACAGACCTATAAAAATAGGGATTCTTGAGGAAAAACTATAGAAAGAGAGGTACAAGGTAGTTTAAAAAGATAAAAATGATTAAAAGATGAATTTTTTGACTTGTTTCACTTCCTTACTTCATTAGAATATCAAAAACATGTATGGAAGTATCTCTTCAACTCACTTCTAATTGGTCAGTCTGTGAGACCTAGTCAAAATGGCCTAATTGATTAAATAAGGCTAAGTTGCAAATGAAGAATATCTTGGGCATATAAAGGATATTTTTGGAGTTAATGTAAGATCAAGAGACATCCATTATTAACCTTGAATCAATCAAGTTAAATATTTATGATCATTTATGAAGGTTTTTTGGCAGTTATATGGATATGGTCAACCCACAAAGAGAGGAAGTTAGTTGGTTCTTTATTAAATATGGTTGTTCTAACTATTCAATATTTATAATAGATAAAGGAGAAATAATTCAATTAAAATGGCATGTACATAACTTTCATGTGTCAAATTTTACTAAAAATAATCTTTGACCATCTTAAACACCCTTTGAAAGAACTTCAATGTATAGAGAACTATTGTAACTTTTATGTATGGTAGTTATTGTATTTTGACTTCTTCAAGGATTTCTAAACCACTATCCTTATTTATATATATATTAACTTCTATTTATTGATTCTAAATTCCTAATTTGGGCATCACTCATACTAGCATACAAAAACTCTACTTAAATTATAACTTGCACCTTGAGTTAATGATAAGATATTGTTGTAGACTTCTCCATTATTATTATTATGTATTTTGATTATTGAATTGTTGATAAGTATGATATTAATATATATTTTTAGGTCCTTTAATTCAAATAATTCTATTTTTTCATCCTCTACATGTCATATCTATTGCTAAGAGATATAAGTTGTGTTGAAGAGTGAGTTAGTTTGTAGTGTCTTTGATTAACCTCCATTATTTTACCTTCAAGTTGTAGACCTTTTATCTAAATTTCATCTAAAATACTCATTTTAAAGATCATATTAAGGAATTATAGTTGATAATATGTTCAATTTTGATTCACAAGTGTGCTCAAGGACAAGGTTAAGAGATGATTATTAAAGAATTGGTGCATCACCATCACTAGCATAGGCTTTCATATTAAGTTGTCTTTCTAACCCTTTTCACCCCCAAACAAAAATAAGTTTTAGGAAAAGGATTAAAAATTGATACATTAGAGGATTTAGACTCATAATATATAGGTTTTTTTAGCTATATGTAACCCATAATATTTGAACAAATCTAATGTTAGTACAAGTTTGAAGGAGAACCGAACAATCTACTTTATAGGGTGTAACTTGCATTACTAATAATAAGGTTGCATTAAAATTCATGGATGTCTAATAAATAAATCATAAAGATAATCCAATAGCTTGTGAATAATCATTTAGTGATGAAAATTACAAGGATTTCCTAATTACATCTAACCAAAATGAATTATGGTGTGTGTTCTTGAGTTTTAAGGTGTTTATTTGCAGTACATTGTGTCTTTCCTATATTTTAGAGAGAAAAAGAGAGCTATGAAATTTTTGTATCAAAGGTTGGGTTAAACTTTGGGATATTTTGATATGGTTTTATTTAGTTCATTTCGCTTCTAATTCTAGTTTAATATTTATACAATGAATGCTTTATATACTGCTTGTTGACTTTATTAAACTTAAATTGTGGGAATATTATAGAAAGTGTCTCTTGATGTTTAGAGAATTAGGATGTTTCCACATAATTATTATTTCATAAAAAATCATGATATAGTGAGTACATTTGGGATTCTAATTGTATTTTTGTTCATATATGATCAAAAATTAACTAATGGTGCTCATTAGCTAAATGGAAGTCTATAAGACTTGATGATCATGTTGAATTCTTGATAATCTATGTTGAGTAACTTGAATTAATATATTTGGTATTGTTATTTTATTTCATGATAAGAACTTATTTAACATCTTAAAATTTTAACTACCTTGATCAATTGAATAGTACTATGCAATAGCAGGAATCATAAGGAGGTGACCTTCTATTGAAATGATAGCTCTACATCTCTATTTCCATAAACATTGTCTTTACACATACATGTGGAACCTAATTACAAGAAACATTATATCTAAATTCTCATGTTAAAAAAGTTAAGGCCTAATTTTAATGATAAATCAAACCTTGGTAGGTGGTGAATACAAACTAACTATAAGTATGTCCTCTAAAGAGGCATACTATACCAACTAATTGACTATATCATTTTGTATAGTGGAAATGGTATAGTTCCCTCCCACATGTTATTATTGAAATCGATAGTATCATTTTTTGTAGTGGAAGTGTTGTAATGTCCTCCTATATGTTATTACTCATAATCAAACAATAATGAATTTGACATGATAAAGTGGTAATTGGATCTATAATAAATTTTGTTAGTAATGTCTAATGGAATATATCCCCCATGCCATGACATATTTTGATTCTTTGAATGACTAGTGGATCATTGATGCACTCTTTATTCCTTCTTCCCCTAAGTGATTCATAGAGCCACATAGTGATTGTATTGTGATCTAAGTTTTACTATATTTCTTTGCAAATGTATTTTAAATTGTCTAACTATAAGTTTGTCCTCTAAAGAGGCATACTATACCAACTAATTGACTATATCATTTTGTATAGTGGAAAGGATATAGTTCCCTCCCACATGTTATTATTGAAATTGATAGTATCATTTTTTGTAGTGGAAGTGTTGTAATGTCCTCCTACATGTTATTACTCATAATCAAACAATAATGAATTTGACATGATAAAGTGGTAATTGGATCTTTAAGAAATTTTGTTAGTAATGTCTAATGGAATATATCCCCTATGCCATGACATATTTTGATTCTTTGAATGACTAGTGGATCATTGATGCAATCTTTATTCCTTCTCCCCTTGAGTGATTCATAGAGCCACATAGTGATTTTATTGTGATCTAAGTTTTAATATATTTCTTGGCAAATGTATTTTAAATTGTCTAAGCTTTTGTTTACATTACCTAGAAACCAACATTGTTTTCTTATTGATTTCAAATGTTTCAATCTAAATGATAATCATAAAAATCCTTGATGAATTTTAGCTATATTTTATTTCATAATTGATACTACTTGGTATCCTTTTATTGAGTTTGTACTTACATGATTATCTGATGTTTATTCAAGTGATTGTGACTCTTTCTTGTGTTGGTTTCATGTGTTAGTATATGCATAACTATCACTTGTGTGAGTATAGGGGAGAAGAATTAGCTTTAAAATCATATCTAAGTGGGTCATGGTGGGGACCTATCACAAAATTTCAATATCCCATCCTTCTTCACCCACCAGATGTGGTGGTTTTAGACACTGAGGTGTTTCTTACACTCTATACATTAAAATGGTTATTAGACCAATATCCTAAGGGCCCCTAACATAATGACTATAACTTTAACTCTACACCTTAGAATGGATGGTTCAATATTCCAATCTTCCTAATTATTTGAATTAGGAATTTGACTCAAGAGAGGTGATTAGTATCATATTAGTCCAAAATGCAAACAAATTGATAAAAACACACTAATCAGCATACATCTCTAAGCCTAGTTACTAGGGTGAGCTTATTAACAAAAATAAATGAAAAGTAAAACTAAAAATTAAAGAAAAATTATAATCCTTCACCTTAATTAGATGATCCAAATGATTTTTATAGTGGCTTTCTTGGCTTTTGCTCATGAAGTCTTCATCAAAGGAGGCTTGGCTATCTCCTCTTCTCCTTGGCACCTTGTGGCTTTGGCTTGGCTTGGATTAATATATTGGCATCATAAATTTGGCATGTGAGAGCTATTGGAATCAATTTTACATGGTAACTTTTCACTAATTAAGCTTAAAAATGATGTTCATGGTCTCTCTATTTATAAATTTTCAAGAATGACCATAATCAACCATGACCATCCATCTCAAGATTGAGATGTGTGGTCATGGATTAATTGAATTACATAATTAAAATCCATAATAATCCTCATCATGACTTTGGAAGAAGGGACATTAATGAGGCATGGGAGGTAATAAAGAGGCATGGGAGACCCATAATCTTGATATTTATGGCATTTATGGCCTAGGGATGTTTTCCCAAGAAATGAGGTCATTTAATGATGTAGTTATTCAATATTAATTTCCAAAAATAAGTATTAAAATTTTTTCCATGTAATTATTAATTATTCTATAATTTGGTTTTAATTATCTCTTAAGCATGATTAAGCACTTTATGCATAAATTACTCAAATTGATTAGAATGCCTTGTTATTGGTCTAACATTTGACTAGATTGGAATTGGAAGTCAATGTTAGATGCATTGGATCAATTATCCCATTTAGGATTTTCACAAAAAAAAATAACAAAGACACACATATCATATAATAAATTTTATAGAAAAGATAAATCTAGAGCACCAAAGTGCCAAATTGCCATTTTCACTCAAAATGAATTGATCAAAGTTAGTTGGTCCATTATTTAAATTACCCCATTTAGTGATGCCCTAGCCAAAATTGGAACTTGAATATGTCAATTTAAACTCATTTAATGTGATTTAGTGTTTTTAGGCCAAATTGTACATTTGGGTAGAAATTGGTCAAAATGTTGATTAGAGGTCATCGATGGCTAGATTTAGGTGTCTACATATAACTGTCACTTGTGTGAGTATAGGGGAGAAGAATTAGATTTAAAATCATATCTAATTGGGTCATGGTGGGGACCTATCACATAGGTTCAATATCCTATGCTTCCTTACCCACCAGATGTGGTGATTTTAGACATTGAAGTATTTCTTACACTCTATACATTAAAATGGTTATTGTACCAATGTCTTAATTACCCCTAGCATAAAGACTATCACTTTCACTCTACACATTATAATGGATATTGGAATGATTTCCTAAGATCCCCTATCATATCAACTATTTTTTCTCTTGCATCTACACTTGGATAGTGGTTAGTGGACCAATGTTTTAAGGGCCTCCAACATATCAAAAAATATTAGTTAGTGGATTGATGACATAAGGGCCATATACATATTGATTCTTGGCTAGTGAAATGATGTCCTAAGGTCCATATACATACTGATATACACATAATTCCATTAGATAATGGAATGATGTCTTGAGATCCTCCTACATATTGAGTTACACATGATAACTTGGATGGTAGATTAGGATCCTAAGAGTCCACATATATTAAATGGCATGGTATTAGGTTCATTAAAATATTCCATGGATTACATGATACATTAATAAGGTATATAGTACCCTATATGTATTATTATTATATAGAATTGATGAGGAGTCTTGTAGGAAAATTTTGGGAAATGGAAAGGTTGTTCTTCCTTATTTTCATAAATTGTTCATATTATTATATGAAGGTTAATATATGTTATTGTGACACTAAGTGATTGTGTTATGTGAGTATAATCTTCATGATGATAGACTGTTCTACTCTCCCATGATCATTTTCAATAAAATTATGTGAAGAAGGATCCTAACACAAATGTAAATCATCAATTATTCTAAAAATACTGAAGTGATTATGTCACACCATTCTAAAATCTTGTAAGAAAATTAGTATCAAAAATATTGATGATCCAAAATGAATAGACATTAAAAAAATCAAAAGGTTGTCAAAAATATAAGAGTAATAGTATAGTTGGTTCCATGTAGCAGTTGATATACACATCTAAGTATGTTATTAAGGGATTCAAAAAATATCTCATATTGTGTGCTTACCTAGGATGACACATAGATAATTTAGAACTATGTTACAATAGTTAGGTAGATATATAAAAACCTTGTTAGATGAGCAAATCAATCATGCATAAAGGACAGGTCCATTCTAAGTGGGGAGAATTTAATGCACCTCATGGAAAACAAGTGACTCCAATTTCTAAGTGACATAGGATAAGAAAATGAGACTAGCACCTATACTAGTGGTATGATAAGGAACTCATCAATGGGTACTTGATGTATATGGGACCATTGATACTCTTACTTAACTCTAGATAATAATGATATTCAAACCCATTGATACATGATTTTGGTATGGATAATATGATTATGCTAAATCAATGGTGATACTATTTTTGTGGTTCTAATTTCAAGGTGAGTGGATCATGTAAATGTTAAGGGTGGCTAATAAATACTTCGATTATTGTGTGTTGTAATAGAGATTATGATTTTACTAGGTGTTATATTGATACCACTTCTTAACCTTATAAATTAAATCAAAATATAATAATGTTGGTTTATGTATATTATATAACTTTCCTATTATTCCAAGCCTTTGTTATTAAGATAACATATTCCATGGGTGGAATAAGTTTGTAGGAATAAGTCATTACCAATGAAGGGAAAAGGACTCCATCAAGCATTATTACATCATATGTGATCTTATCTCTTACCATATCTAATCTAAAATCATTAATTGATCCAATTTAAATGACTTGAATACCATTTGACCCATTATTTAGTCTTAGAATATATTAATAAATGTTAATCTCTACTAGGTTGGTCAAAACACCTTTAGCTAGTCATCTTTAATACATGAGGATAAAGTAGACCAATGATTAGAAAGCCTTATGGAAACATTACTCATTTCTCCACTAATTTCCTTTTCCTTGAGCCCTATGTAGGAAGATTTTTTATATTAGAAGCAACCATAGGGTACCACTAGAGCTTTCATATGCCATTACAAACTAGCAAAGATAACATCCATTTATGAAGACACGGGCTAGAAAGTAGAATGGTTGGTCAATCTAAAGAAAAAAAATACATTTCATGTTTTTATTGGATTGTAAGGAGGAGTAAACACTTATTTTTAGAAGTCAAATCTCTTATAAAATAACACTTTTCTAATTTATTACAAATATTTAAGCAATAATGAAAATAGAAAAAACCAAAAATATCCTAGAGGAGGGAGAGCCTCGACTAGTATAAAAGTTTTAGAGAATATCCAAGGAGGTTCTAGATCATTTTGTAGGTGTATTATGACTTGACTATTCTACTAATTGACTATATGAAGTTTGTGTGATTCTTGATTGATTAATGTATCAATGAGTAATTCCAATTAGATTACTTCTTCTATTTGTTTATTTATCTATGGTTGTGCTCGATTTTCCCCATAATTTACTACCCTTGTGTGGGAGTTTAGTGTTTAAATATTCCTCCATAATAGTATTATATGCTATGACATTTTCTTATTTAGTTATTATGATTCTAAAATGAAACACCTGTGATGCTTTGAAAGGTTACATTCTCCATGATGGAAGAAGGGTTAGGTCTCTCATGTTGGACATGGTTGTAGGCTTACTAAGACATCTCATGACCACTTGTAGAACATATCTTATTATTTATAAGCCTATTCTCTACTACCATTATGTGCTCTTTATTATGCCTTTCTACTTACACAAATAGATATGTGGTTGGTATCTTCTTGGCTATGATATGTTTGGATTATTACTTTTGAGAAGCTATCTCCTTAACCCATAGACATCTTGATCACCTTATTTTATTTATTGGCCTTGAACCATAATGTGAACATGCCTAGAGATGGGAGTCCTAAATAAGGGTGGCTATAGAAGTCACTTGATGATGGAAAAAGGTAAGACAGTGAGCTTATTGAGATCAACATGCCCCATTCTTAGAAAAATTAGAATCCTATGAAATTTTGAGTCATTTACCCTAGTAAATACCTTACCATTGATTCCACGTGATAAAAATCCTTTGTGTGACTTTAAAAGTTTGAAATTCATGTTACTCCATGACAAATATTTATGGGTACCCTTTAACAATGTTTCACTAATGTCTAGTTCATTGGTTTTCTAAAGATAAATTTTTTTTAAAGGTGATCTTGAAAGGGGTTATAATTCAAAAAACCAAGGTATGGTCACTAAGATACAATTCAAATTACTTAATTAAGGTTTCCAAATCATGGTATTACTTTGGCTATGTCAAAAATCTTATTTGATACTATGATGTACCTTGATCTTAAGTTTTAAAAAAAGGGTCCAAGTTAGATCTCATACTTAAGGTTTACAAATTTAGACTTACCCCTTTTTATTTATTGTGCAATTCATTAACTTTCATAATTTTTGCCTTTATGTAAAAAACCAAAGCCAACTCATCCTCAATCAACACATGCTAGTATCACATGCATTGTTCACCTAGTCATTTAAAGTTTGGGAATTCATTACATATATTTTAGCCTTTAAGAAAATAGTCATGACCCGATGATCCAATCAGAGTGTTCCACTTAGCACTCAATAATAGTGTTTCAAGTTCAAAGAGAAGAATAAAAGTTCTATGACCTAGCGATCCAATTATAGTATACCACTTGGAACTTAGTTATGGTCTTCCAAGAATCCTACTATTTTATCAATTTTCATAACCTAGTGACCCAATGAGAATGCACAATTTACCATTTAATTATTGTATTTCAACCTACAAAAAAGAGTGACCCAATCAGGGCATGCCATATGGTGCCTATTCATAACATTCTAAAGACCCTAATTAATTTC
Organism: Torreya grandis; assembly: GCA_037957365.1. Classification (NCBI taxonomy): domain Eukaryota; kingdom Viridiplantae; phylum Streptophyta; class Pinopsida; order Cupressales; family Taxaceae; genus Torreya; species Torreya grandis. Next base: position 155,148 of record JARHVA010005918.1, on the reverse strand, counting down.
AAAAGGTATAAAACCTAGTGATCTAATTACATCATGCCACATGACACTCAGTCACACCCTTCATGGCTCCATAGCTAAGATACAAATTTCAACTTTGACAATACTACAAGTACATGACAAGATGACACCTGACAACTAATCGCTTAAAACTTGGATAGTTATATGCCATGTAGAGGTCACCTGACATTTGAAACCAATAGGATAATGACACATGGACCCCTTAACTTATGGTAAAATCATTATTAAATGGAACTAAAAATCACAACAAAGAGTGATCCATTAAAAGGATGATATATGGCTAAGTATCACATTATTCAAGTCTATCAAAAGTTTCATATAACAAAGTTACATAATAGTGTGAGCTAATGAGATATTACAAATTGGAAATCTAGTAAAGGTCCCAAGGCCATGTTGAGCCATGCAAAATCAAATGGAAGAGTGATCCAACTAGAAGGTGACACTCGGTAGAATATCATGAAACCCACCTAGATAGCCCAATATTTGAAATAAAAGGATGAAATGCATGAAAAGGCACTAAATGTTGAGCATGTGTCAAGTATGACACCTATGTGGCATATATTTGTCTATAAATCACTAGTTTTTGGTGAAAATTAAATGTTAATGGGGCTCATTTTGGTGGTTATAAAGCCAGGTCACTTTAGGAAAAAGTCAAAACTAATATGAAATGTCACATGGATAAACCAAGTGTAAAAATTAGATAAGTCCTCAAAGTGTATTTTCAAATCCATTAGAAAAAACTAAAGATCTACCTAGGATTTAATTCAAATAAACATAAAGATACTTTCCATTTATGAATCATATCTTTTAGTTCAAAATTATAAAAAATCTAGATTTTAAATCTTGTTGTCTCAAGGTATTACATTCACTTTTAGCTACAATCTAATATATAGCTCTAAGGTATTTTGTGTTATTTTCTAAAACCATTGTGCATTATTTTTCATTAGAGCAATCTATAAGATCATTGATCAAAAAAATTAGAAACCATGGCTGAAGTTGGAACATTTAAAGCCACCAAGCTAGAGTAAGTTCCATTCCTCTATTTAGATGGAACAAATATCTTTTGGGACACCAGTTTTTATTATGTTGCACTAACCACTAAAGACAAGAATTATGATAATATATTCTACCATGTGGAAAATACTATAGATAGAGATATTGATAATCAGGAAGTATCCAATTATTAGAAGACATGTTAGACATCTTGGTACTCAAATCTATGAGATTGCATAAAGTTACATCTAGTTCAAAGGTAATCCCCTACATAGACTTAGTATAAAAAATGTTTCTCTAGTCTATTTGTGTTAATAATATGATAATGTATTTTAATCTGGGTAATGACATTTCTTTCATATCTAGGGTATCCTTTCAAGATTATTATGATTTTCCCAGACCAGAGATTGTTTACATTCAACAATATATCACCCAATGGATTAAAACACATATCATCAGAGAAGTTTTGAGGTATTAGGTAAAAAACAAGGGGAGGTTCATATGGAAATCCAAGATCAAATAGATACACATCACCTAATTCATAAAGGGGGTAAGAATGGGGATGTATATGATGAATAGGTTGCATGGGGCTGAGGACATAGTCCATGTAGATGAAAAGTGGGTTCCACTTCTATCCATGATCATAAATGATGCCAAGACTCCCCCTCTAAGATAAATAGTTTCCCATAACTTGGAAACCTAGATTAGGAAGGCCATAGCCAACTAAGGGGGTCATTTCTATATGATGTCTTACCTAGTGGATGCCATTTGTACCACCTAGAAGTTACTCCAATTCACCAATTGTGATCCTAATTTAAAGTGGACCATTCCTCATGTCTTCTCAAAGGTAATAATTTGAAAATTAAAAATAGGAGATGAAGGAAATTTCCAAATACTTATACCCAATTATATATAGGTCCATACATGAGAGGCCCATGCCAAGGCTATTAGAATAAATTAGAACAACACTCAACACCTTGGTAGTATACTAGTATTATCCAAACTACACAATAATAAGGGTAATAATAATTAAGATTTCCCCATTTAGGTTCCCTAACATAGTGCAAAATAAGTTGTCTAAATAATAAATTGCCTTTCAGTTATGCACAAGGGTAGATTGATTGTGTAAGAATAAGAAAAGAGGATTGGTTCATCCTTATCTGTCCAACATTAATCGGTCTCAAATTAAAACTAGAACTCATTCATTATTTCTGAAAAGCAATGACCCAGCTTGGCTTGGAAAGGGATACTAATAGGGAGTGGGACCCTAAACACATAACATTTAAACACTATATCAAGAAAAAGTAATCATCATCTACCATCATGAGCCTAAAGATGAAGACCAATTCTACGTCAATGCATCCAATGACATAGAGTTGAAGAAGAGACTAAAGGCTACCAATATCCCATAGGTAAAAGGGAAGATGGAAGATGTAGGGTTTTACCAAGTTATTGAACATGAAGATACTCAAGAAAGAGTATCTATATTTACAGTCCATGCTATCAATACTAAGGAAGAAAGTCCAACTAACCCCCATCTTAGTCAGAGAATACTATAAGCATTATCTCATACTTGTGAAAATGGGGGAGATGATATAAGAAAACATATTGAGAAGGATTCTATTTTAGGGGAAGCATCTAATATTCTATTTTAGGCATACATCATTACTTTAGTGTAGGTGAGACCTTTAGTGGAAGTAGTAGCTACACCTACTCTAACACCAGCATCTTCAATGGTAAGATATCTTCCACTGATTCTTGCTAGAGAGGAACAAGGTATAAGAGGTCAAGATCATGTTTATTTACCTCTTTCATTATAATATAACCAACCCTTAGGCATATTTTATGAGCCCTTAGCTCTAGACCATATGAGCCTCTTACCTTGTAGGCCATCTCACTAGACTTTTAATTAGGTTTGTGACCATGACATTACCCACTATCAACGCATTCATCATATCATCCACTTATTGGGTCTTAATAATGACCAATTTGCCTCTAGTTCTACCTTGACCTATACCTAGGCTAGGTCTATATACCAAATAAGAAGCCCACTATTGTTATCCCCCAAGTTCCTATGTTCATATTAGTGCTTTAGCTAGCACTAGTTCTTATTCATCCTTAGGAATAACATTTCCTACCTCATCCCCTAGCTCTATAATTATTTTAATCACATCCATAGTTTCTTCCCATATTTTTGATTTCCAAGGATTAACACCATCTCAATAATTTCCTCCATATACAGTGCCTTTAAGTGGTTCCTTAAACAAATCATGGATAAAAAATATGTAGTTAGCTACATTGGAAAAACAAGAGTTGGTCATAATGAACCCTCCATAGGTCACATTTAAAATTGATAAGAAGGTTGGGTCAATGAAGAGGCTAACCAAAAGGAAGGTCAACCATCTAGACCAAATAATTATATGTGAGTCATAGGAGACCTTATTTGAGTTGACCAAGAATAAGATATTTGGGCTTGGCCAATATCAATAGTATGAAGAGGACCCCCTCTTAGCTCTTGAATCATATGGTGATGTGGATGATAAATTAATAAAATGAGTACAATAGAAATCAACTAACATGGAACAATAACACAAAGCCACATTATCATAGGATACCATAACCAAGGTAGAATGGGATGTGGAAGTAATGTTTGATACATTAAACATGTTATCCCAATACAAGGTAAAGGGAGATGAAATCTATAATAGAATCCTCAAAGTAGAAGGTGTATATGGGACATATGCTAGCAAGATAATCAACTTGGTGAATTTGATTAGGATGAATAAGTTTGAGGAATTTAATCTAATCCTCTTAGATGAATTGAGTATGTCTTAGTCCTATATAACTGGGAAAAGGAAGACATTGAACTAGTGGATTGATGAATTGAGTTCCTTGGGCCAGTCTCTCACCCAACAAGGTGACAAAGTCATAACTCTACTAAAAGAGGCTGAGATCATGCACCTTAACCATAATTTTGTTTTATTGTTATAAGGTATGTGCTATGATCCCATTTGTACAACTTTATTGTAAACTTTAGAAAATAACACATGGTCAAAGGAGTAACCTTTGGGTAGGAGATGGTATATTTGTCAACATATAATAATCATAGGATAGAAAAGGCTATGGAAATTAATGAAGTTGTGGGACCTCTCTTGAGAAAATGTGATGAAATGGTAGGGATTATAATCAAAATACCAAAACAACCTATTATTGATCTAAAATTGATCGATAATGACTACAAGAGATTCTCTAAAGCATGGAGAGGGCAAATAGAAGTTGAGAAACAAGTATGAAATAGGTCATAGACTATCATCACAAGAACCTCTTCCTACTTAACCCCTCTTCAGATCTCTTCTTCTTCACCATGCTAAGAAGCACTCCTTCAACTATTATAAGTTCACATCCATCTTCTTCTACACTATGAGATTCATCATCAACCACACTAATAAGATATCAACACATCACCTCAGGAATGAGACACTTATCTAATGGGCTTTCTCTTGATAAATATAATGTATTAATTCCTTTAAATGCATTATAAAATATTCCCCTATATTAAAAGGGATTATCCTTTAGTTTTAAGACATTAGGTACTTTCTCCAATAATAGGTGTCATACATCTAGTTATTTTTTAACCATCTTAGGAATTATAAGGCCTATATTTAGGTCCCTCCCCCTCAATTCTACATCTAAACATAATTTTGTGAGATTAATGCAAAGAGAAAGAAGAATTACTTCAATTTTCTCATTATTTTCATTATTTTTCATATGTTCTTATTTCTTAAATATTTTCTAATGACATAATAATTTCACTTTTCTAATGGTTAAGTATGATAGTGGTGTTTCAAGTGAATCTTATTAATTTGACCTTTTAGCTATGATAACAAAATTTATTGTGTATGCACTATTTTCCTTCTATTATGAAAATGAATGTGCTAAAAGTAATTTGTTATAGATAACTATTTTAAATCATATGTTTTTAGATACATACATTATATTTATCTTCGAATCCCTACTACATTTGTGATATCCTAAGTTTTAGCACTAGGATTTCATGAGTGTTAGTTTTATTTACACCATTTTCAGAAGAAACTAAAGGATATTTGTTGGCATTTTTTTTTTAAAGACAACTTTATTTTTTTCTCTACCCTACTTCCCTTTTAAGCCTTTTAACATGATAATTTTAGATTAATGCTCACTATAAATATACACTTGTTTTTTTAATGTCTAGGAATAAATTGGCAAATTATAAAGTAATTTTACATCATAACACAAAGAGATTTTAGATAGACTATGTCACTAATGAGTTCTTATTATCCCTATAATAGGGTCTACTCATAGACTAAAGGTGGTATCCACATAATTAGTACAACAAAACTAAATCAAGCCCCTAAGGTCTTCTAGTACCTACACTACCAATTGAGAAATATTGTTCTATTATTTGTATTATATTGTTGACATAGATATACATCAATAGGATAAAATATGGCACTAAAAGGAAGGCTTATTTTTATTGAGTAAAATTCTAGTGTATTTTAGTTTAAATATATTATAATTTATTTATATACACAAATATTAGGATAAGCACTACAATTTCTTTTCATATTTTGTAGGATATTTGTAATATTTGAAGGATCCCTATGAAAAGTGTTTATTCCAAAATATCCTTTAAATATGGGCTCAAGTTTGAAGGTATTCTGGCATTGCCCCTCTGATCTACTTAAAATTTCATTTAAGGATGTTAAAGATAGGCATGCCATTGAATTCTTTGAGTAGATCAAGCTCCATTTCATCTATATTTGTAAATTTCTACATGATTTGAACTAATAACTTTTGATCTATGATAAATAAGTGTAAATATCATTATCTAAGTAGATTATTTTGTGAAAGATCACTAAATAAAGGCTTCGAGGTCCAAATTGAGTAGTTCACATAGAATTAAGACATTCTTTGAAAAGATTTGCTCTAAGACACTTTGATAAGATTAATACACTAAAGTTTATCTAAAACATCTTGTTTGATGTTGATCTTTATAGGTTAAACCAAATTTCTAACAAAGTTTGTGCATACTTCAAAGCTTTGAAGGATCTAGATCATAAAAGGTAAAATAAGATGACTTTACTTAATTCTGGACCCTTTTTTGGGTTATTTTATGCTAATTTGGTTGATATTTACCTTGTTTATCAATGCTTGATGAAACTTTTTAGTATTTTAAATTTATGACATAGATCCTTTGCTTAACATCCTAGAGTTGCCTAAGATCCAGACCAAATCCCATTCTAAAACTAGAATTCCCCTAAGATATTTAGAAACCCATCATAAGGATAGAGCTAATATAGGGAGACGTAGAATATATAAATCCCACCTTGAATCTCCAATAAGCCATCATCCACATCCTTTATTTTACATATATCTAGTCATGGCATGGTTAAGAGGATCCTCCATAAATATGGCTAGCCTTATGCATGATTTGCCTAGGAACCCTAAAAAATACCTCCCTCTCTTTAATCCATATAGGAGTATAATGACTAAGGAGCATATCGAGTCTTTCAAGTCTTCCCTTAGGATTATAAACATCATCCATGAAGATGTAGCCTACATAATCTTCTCATTTACCTTCAAGGAAGCAACACATGACTAGTTACTTAATTTTCAAGAGGACTACATCACTAGATAGAACCAATTTAATGATATCTTCATTATATAATTTAGAAGGGTCTTTAGCCCTAAGATCATTTACCAATAGTTCATCATCCTAAAGTGAGACTTGAGAAAACCCATAAGAGTTTTTAATGCTAAATTTCAAAAGATGTATAACCTCACCATAACTTCTTACCAGCCTGCAAACAATCTAGCACTATAAATATATAAAAATTCCCTAGATCCCATGACTATTATTTTCTTGTGTAGGGCCATGAACATCAATATGTTATCACACACCTATGTAGTAGACATACATATTAACAAAAAAATGTACCTATAGGGGCATCCAACCTTCACTATCCCAAATATTAACCTAAATTTATTTACTGTTAATCTAGTACCTAATACAAATTACAATATGCCTACATTAAATCAAACATATAACCTAAATAAATTGTCATTGAGCCATATAGTTCCTGGTCAAGAACTAGGATTCTTAATTTAGTCTAATTTTGGGGCTCATCCCCAAAACAGTAGTCAAGTTCTAGTCCCTATTAAAACCTCTAACACCCAAATCAGTATCCAAAACCCTAGCTAGAACAATAAGCCTAACTCTTCAAAGGGAGACTTAGAAGTAATTAATATAATGGTTCAAAAAATAGGTAGTGACTTCATGGATTTACAAATTCAAATGGAAACATAGGGGAATGTTTTAATGGAAATTACAAGATTCAAAAATATAACAAACCTTTCAATAGGTATAAAAATAATAATAACAAAAATGAACCCCCAACCAATAAGATGCCTAATATAAATATCTTTGAATTGGTGTTGCCTAATTGGTGTAGGGTCCATAACATGGTTTGACATGGGTATTTATATTTATTATAATTCTAAAACACTTTTGAGATGTTCTTAGGTGAGATAAAAAGTTATGACACTATCCTAGATAATCAAGATAATACTAGCAATTCAAGAAATACAAGAGCACCTGATAGTGGGTCAAACTCCATTGAATGTCTCTCATGGTTTAAACTTAAGAGTTTCCTAAACAAGAAGGAAATGAGCACAAAATTAACATAGACAAGATCCATGATTTATAATAATACCAAAAAAATTAATAATGCCTTGAGGAACAGAAATCAAAATAAATCTACAATGACTTCCACACCACCCAAAAAGGTTAACACACCCCCAAATCATAGAAATAATAATGATCATCCTCATACAAATGGAAAGGATACTCATCCAAATATAGAGTTTGGATACAATTATATCCAAAGGTGGATACAACATTATGGAAGATATGAACAAAATAAAAGCCAACATTACTTTACATGAGCTTGATTAAATCACTGAGTAATGTGATTTAATGATGAAATCATTGACTAAGAAATTAGACAAAGGTAAAGTTAAATATATGAATGTGAATGTGGTAATGTATAAAATTAAGGTTTAGGTTCCTCCATTCCTATTAAATGCTAGAATATTTGATAAGAATGTGAATAATTTTTTACTTGATTCTCGAGCATTTGCTAATATAGTGTCTATAGATATTTGCAAAAAACTAGGACTAACTCCAATCAAGTTTGACAATGTTTTTGTCCAGTTGAAAAAGTCAAAGGTCAAGGTGGTAGGAGAATTATTGAACATTCATATGCAATGGGATCATAAACCTCAAATTTAGAAGTTCATTGACATTAAATTCATATAAATCTTAGAAGCATATGGGATGTTATTGAGTAGGGATTAGATAAAATTATTGAATGGATATATTTCCATGGATTGCTCACATATGTGGTTACCTTAGACAGGTGTACCTAATTAGATCTGAATTGATCAATAACCAAGGATGAATTTCATGATAATGGAGTATAATTCCAAGAATGAAAATTTTAATTTCCAGTTCGCTAACCTAGGTGTATATGCTCTTGATACTATTTGCTCGAATGAAAACAACCTTATCATTAAGGATGAAATTTTTTAGATGATGTAATTTGATAGTGCAAGAGCCAAGCAAGGCTAAGAGGTAGGTATCATGTTGACAAATATGATTGGTAATCAATACTTAACATCATATAGACTTTAATTTCCATACAATAATAATCTTGTAGAATATGAGGCTTTGATATTAGGACTCCAATTCTCCATCAAAGATAAGGTTAGAAAATTATAAGTATATAGTGATTTAGAACTAGTCTTTAAGTATGCACATATTTGATACCAATGCAAGATTTCTTATCTAAAGAAATAAAAATTTAGATCATGGGATTTAATTGATAGTTTTGAATCATTTTACATTGCCTTTGTACTTAGGGATCAAAATCATATGGCATATGTGTTGGATTTGGCAACATCAAATCTAGTCTTGCCCAAGGCTCTCAAATTGTAGAAGCTTGTAGTCAAAATGATATTATGACCTTCTATACTAGACAAAATCAGTCACTTATAGGGGTTTGATGATGATAAGTAAATCATCAACTTCATGACTAGTTATGAAGTCTTTGAATCACACATAATTGATGATCAAGATGAAGAGTCTACAAAAGAGGTTGAAGATGACATAATCTAACTAAAGAAGAATATAATTCCTAAAGGCATGATCTCTCTAAAGAGGATATTCAATCAAGAAACATATAAAGTGAGGCCAAGGTGTTCGATGTAAGTGGTAAGGATTATAAGAGAATTAATTTGGGTTCATTGAGTAATCCCTATAATATCAACATTGTGATTTTCTGTACCAAGGAATAAGTGGTCGAAGCCACTAAGATATTTTCCAAATTTAAGGACATCCTTGTATGGTCTTATGAATATCTTCAAGTCTTTGACAACTAGGTCATCACTAATATGATCCCATTAAGGGAAGCATGCAAACATTTCTAACAAATGCAAATAGACATCATCTCAGTTTTAAAGCCTCTCATCTATAAGGAAGTAGAAAAGTTACTAGATGTAAGGATAGTCTTCCTTATTAGACAATCAACATGGGTTTCTAACCTAGTCCCATTTAGAAATAAAAATGGTGAAATTAGAGTATGTGTAGACTTTTAGAATTTTATTAGATCCTCAAAAAAAGATAACTAATCATTGTCCTATTTGGATGAGGTAATTAAAATTGTTTTCAACTCTTAAATGATGTCATTTTTGGATGGATTCTATGGTTACAACTAGGTTCTGGTCAACAAAGAAGACAAAATGAAGACTAACTTCATGACTAAGTGGTGATCATTTGCATATAGAAGAATGCTTGTCAATCTTATCAACACTTAGGCTACCTAACAACATGCCATGGGCCATGCATTCTAAAGACTAATTGGTAAATTAATTATTATTTACATGGATGACTTAATTATTTTCTCTAAAAATAATAAAGATAACATGATTCATCTTCAACAAGTTCTGGATAAATGTAGAACCTTTTGTATCTCTCTAAACCCTAAGAAGAGTACATTTTTCATAATTGAAGGTAAGATCTTAGGACACATAATCACTTAGAATGGTATGTATAGTGACCCTGATAGGATTAATGATATTTTAAAGGTTGATTTTCATAATAGTAAGAAGGAAATAAACTCATTTTATGGAAAAATTAATTTTGAATGTAAATTCATCTCAAGTTTCATTGAAATTATCAAACCCCTAAATGCTATGTTGAAAAATGATGTGAAGATTGATTGGAAATCCAAGTCTATGAAATATTTTCAAGACATCAAAGAAACCATAATACATGCACCCTTTCTATTAAGCCTAGATTTAAGTAAATATTTCTACCTTTATTCTTTTGCTTTTGACTGCATGATTGCTACTGTCTTAACATAGAAAGTAGATGATAGAGAACATCCAATCTCCTTCATGAGTACAAAATTAAAGGATGTTGAAATAAGATACCCACTCTTAGATAAGAAAATGTATGCCTTAATAAAGGCCATAAATAAATTTAGACATTACATCCTCCAAAACAAAACTCACACCATTATACATGATGCCTCCATTAAGTTTATGCTTAACCAAAATGAGTTAGGAAAAAGATGATGAAAATGGATGACTAAGGTCCAAGAATATGAAATAGAGATTAAGTCAGTAAAGACGGTACACAACCAAGGTTTAATTTAGTTAATTACCAAGACTGACACTCAAACCGATGTTTTAAAGGTAGAAGTAGACTAAGTCTCAAGTGAAGAATGATACAAAGATATTGTCTACTACATATTAATGGCACTTGACCACCAAAATTAAAAAGAGAGAAAATAAGATCACTTAGGCTTATAAGTTTTCACTTCATGATCAAAATAAGAATGATCCATAGAAAAATTATGAAGTATTCTATTTAAGATGTATCTCTGAGAAGGAAGCTACATATATACTCAACAACATTCATGAGAAATTGGGAATTGGAAATATTTTGGGTAAGACCGCTACCTAGAAAATAATTAGAGTAGGTTATTACTAGCCTACCATATTCAAGGATACACATGCTCATGTTTGAGCATGTCATTAATGGTAGTTATTTGATATCATTGAAATAAGGGCAACCATGCCTTTACAACTAATGATTGAAACTAGGCCATTTACATAATGGAAATTGGACTTTGTTGGAGTCATCAATCCAAGATCTTTGGTAAGACACAAATTCATGTTGATAGCCATTGACTATTGCACTATGTGGACTAAATAAATTTCCACTAATAACTATTCAGTAATTGATGCCATTAAATTCCTAGAGGATAACATCAAAACCTAATTTGGGACTCATTTTTCTCTAGTGTGTAATAATGATCCCAAATTCAAATCCATAGAATTCATATAATGGGCTTAAGATAACAAAATTGTTGTCAAGTTCTCCTCGAATCACTATCTATAAGGAAATGGTTTTACAAAATCAACAAATAAAAACTTGATAAATGCAATAAATAAATCAATAGATAAAAGACCAAGGGAGTGGAAGTCATTATTGAAATATGCTCTTTGGGTAGATCATACTAGATACAAGCAAGCCTTGAAGTCATCTCCATTTTTATCAATAGTATGGGCAACAACCAATACTTCACATTACATTACAACTACCCACTTATGAGTTCATGGTTGAATATATGGATGATGATGAAAGAATTCAATCTAGAATATTGAATATCATCTAGATGGAAATGTCATAGATGAAGCCCTCAATAATTTTAGTAAACACTAGGATGTAGTGGAAAAGTGGTTTGACAAAAGGGATAAAATCAAAATGTTTTGAGTATCAAACTTATTATTATGGGACAAATCCCACCAAAAAAGTCCATCATAACAAATTCATTCCCTTTTAGATTGGGCCATATCAAGCTATAGAGATACTAGGTGATAATGCATTTAGACTAATGGACTTATAAGTAAATAACTTAGCTCTATTAGTGAATGGACATTATTTGAAGCACTACTTCTTGGATTCCTCTTCTACCATTGCCAAAGGAATATGAGTTGATTTAGTATAGCAGTAGGTAGGGGTAGATTAGTTTTCTTTTTGATTTACTTTCTTATTGTGTGTTTAATTTCAATTATTTTCTTTCCTTAGGGTAGTTGTTGTGTGTTTTAGATTAGCAATAAGACCTTTAGGTAAGGTCTCAATTTTATCTTGCATTTGTCCCAAATTCTGAAATATTAAGAATTGAAATGTTGAAACTTGCATACATCTCAATAGATGCTTGTTCTAAGTAAGAGACTGTGTCATGTGTTGATTTAAAAATCTAGAATAGTCTAATTTTAAAGATGTCATTTCTTGGAATATGTGATTTATTATGATTTTAATCCAATTTTAATAAGTGTAAATTTGATTGGATGATGGTTTTAAAATTTTGAAATTTATACATACTGACACATAATTTCACATCATAAAATTACCCAGGTAGAACTCTATTTCTAAAAATGAATGGTTCTTGAGTAGAAGTTCTAAAATTCCTTAAAACCTAGCTAACAAATTGGTTCCCAAAATCTAATTGTTTGAAAAAAGATTAAAAAAACAAGTGTATCAAGTTGAAATAGACATGACACTATAAGCTGCATTCTCTTGAAGGTGATTTAGTTAAACTCCACTAGGGTTATGGATGCTCAAATGGAAGTGGAGCAAGGTCTAGAGTGGAGCCAAAGGTATCCCTATTGATTCTCTACATGTCAAGATAATAGTAGAGTAATTCCCAAGCCATTTCCTTTAAAACATCTAAAAATGCTTGACTATAAATTATGTTCAAATCCATAAAGATTGAAGGTACTGATTATAGCACCCAAAGGTATATTGGTCAATCAATTCAAAGAACACACATGTTATGAATGGTTTTTTGGTTTTTAATCTTTAATCCTTCAAGTGAAAAGTTGTTATTTCTATAGAATCAATTGTGATATTTTTTATATCTACCAAAGGATAATTGTTTAGTGATTACATTCTAAACTAGGCTATCTAAATTCTAGCATATTGATATGTTTCCCACATATGTTGCCAATTATTGAGATTAACATGCCCCATTTTTAGGAAAATAGGGCCCTATGAAATTTTGGGTCATTTACCTTGGGACATACCTTACCATTGATTTCACATGATAAAAACCCTTTGTGTGACTTTAAAAGTTAAAAATCATGTTATTCTATGATAAATATTAATGGGTACCCTTTAAAATGTTTCATTAATGTCTAGTTCATTGGTTTTATAAACATATAATTTGTTTAAAGGTGTTATTGTAAGGGGTTACACTTATAAAAACCAAGGTATGGTCCCTAAGATACAATTAAAATTTCTTAATTAAGTTTTACGATTCATGATATTACTTTGGCCATTTCGAAAATTGTATTCAATATTATGATGTACCTTGATTTAATTTTTTTTAAAAGGGTCCAAGTTAGACCCCATACTTAAGGTTTATTAATTTATACTTTCCCCTTTTTCTTTATCACACAATTTTCTAACTTTCAAAATTTTTACCTTTGTGCAAAAACTGGATGCCAACTCAACCTAAATTGACATGTGATAGTATCCTATGCACTAGTTATCTAGTTGTTTAAATTTTAAGACTTCATTTCATATATTTTAACCTTTTAAATATATTCATGACCCAATGATCGAATTATAGTGTGCCACTTGTTACTCAGTTGTAGCATTTCATGTTGAAATAGAAGCTACAAAAAGTCTATGACCCAATGATCCAATCACAATATGCCACTTAGTACTCAATCATTATATTCCAAGGATATTACTATTTTCTCAAGCATCATGACCCAATGACCAAATGGGAATGTGCCACTTTTCATTTAATCATTGCATTTTAGCCTACAAAGAAGAACACCCCAGTTAGGGAATACCATGTGATACCCAATCATAACCTTCTAAGATATCAATTATTTTTAAAGCATATGTAACCCAATGATCCAATTTTAGTATGCCACCTAACACTTAGTCACACCCTTTACACCCCCCAAATCTAATATGTAAATTTTAATTTCAAAAACATTTTGAGTGCATGACAAGATGATACCTAAAAATTAGTTACTCGAAACTTAAATAGATGGATGCCACTTATTGACCAATTAATAGTTGGAAACAATAGGATGATGACATATCAACCCCTTACCTTATGGTAATATCATGATAAAAAAAATAACCATGAAGCCCAACAAAGAGTGATCTAATAAAATGATGACATATGGCTAAGTGTCATAATAGTTGGGTCCATCAAAAGTTTCATATAACAAAGTTGAATGATAATATGAGATAATGAGATCTTACCACTTGGCATGATTGTATAGGTCTTAAGGCCACATCAATCCATGAAAAATAAAAAATAAGAGTGATCCAAGTATAAGGTGAAATTTTTTATAATATCATGTAACCCACCTAGATAGCCCAGTATTCAAAATAGAAGGTTGAAGTGCATGAAAAGGCACCAAGTGTCAAGAACATGTTAAGTATGACACCTAAGTGGTTCATATATATTTTAAAATAACCAATTGTTTATGAAAATTAAATGATAATGGGGCTCATTTTGATGGTTATAAATCCAAGTCACTTTAGCTAAAATTCAAGCCTATAATGAAATGCCATGTAGATAAACAGAGAGCAGTAAATGGTTAAATCCCTAAAGTGGATTTTAAAACCCATTAGAAAAAAATTTAATATCTACCTGGGCTTTAAGTCCAATCAAGTTAAATATACTATACATTTATGACTCATATCTTTCAATTCAAAATTCTACAAAATCTAAAGTTTAAAACTTGTTGTCTCAAGGCATTACATTCAATTTTAACTATGATCTACTAAAGAGCTCCAAAGTATTTTGTGTTATTTTTTAAAACCCCAATGCATTATTTCACCATTAGAGTAATCCATAAGATCATTTATTATAAAATTCAAATACCATGGATGAAATTAGAACATCTAGATCCACCAAGCTAGAACAAGTTTTATTTCTCTATTCATATGGAATGAACATTGTCTTCTAAGATACTAGTTTCAATTTTGTTGCACTTTCCACTAAATACAATAATTATATGATCTATTCTACCATGTGAAGAAGAATATTGATAGAGATACTGCTGATTAATAAGGATCTAATGATGCAAAAGATAGGTTGGACATCTTGGCACTCTAATCTATGGGATTACACAAAGTTGCATCTAATCCAGAGGTACTCCCTTGCATAGACTTAGTCTACCAAATGTTTCTCTAATCTAGCTGTGTTGATAATATAATCAATTATTTTAATTTTTGTAATGACATTGCTTACATATCCTAGCTAGCCTTTGAAGCATATTATGATTTGCCTACACCAAATATTATTTATAATTAGGAAACTATCACCTAATAGCTTAAAACACATAACATTAGAGAAGTTTTGAGGGATTGTGTAGAAAATAAGTGGAGGTTCATATGAAAATATAGTATAAAAAATATTCCCATCACCCAATTCAAGAAAGAGGTAAGAATGGGAATGGATATGATGAATAGGCTACATGGGGTTGAGGCCAAAGGCCACATAGAGGAGAAGTTGGTTCTAATTCTATCCATGATCATAGATGATGCCAAGACTCCACCTCTATGATAAATAATATATTGAAACTTGGAATCCAATATTAGTATGTTTATTTATAGCCAAGGGTATTATTTCAATATGATGTCCTACCTGGTGGATGCCATATATGCTACCCAAAAGTTACCCCAATTCACCATTTGGGATCCCAATCTAAATTGGACCATGCCTCATATCTTATCAAAGGTAAGAATTTATAAATACAAATAGGAGATGAAGGCAATTAATGAACACCTCTACCAAATTATATATAGGGCAATCCATTAGAGGACCATGCCCAAGATCTCAAAAGAAATTACACTACCACTCAACACCTTGAGAGTGTAATATTATTATCTAGAATACATAGTAATAAGGGTAGGGGGAATTAAGATGGACCTAATTAGGTTGCCTATCATAGTATCAGACAAATTGGATGAATAATAAATTACCTTATAGCTATTCATAAGGATAGATGGATTATACAAGAATAATAAAAAGGGATTGGTTCATCCTCATCTATCCAACAATGGTTGGTTTAAAATTTAAATACAAAGAACTCAATCATTTCTAACTCTAATCAAATACCCACTTTTGGTTTATAAAGGGATACCAATAAGGAGTGGGACCCTAAACACATAACATTCAAACAATATAATAAGCACATGGAAACTCTAAGCATCACCTACTATCATGAGCCTAAAAATGAGGACCAATTTTACATTAATGTAGCTAATGACATAGAGGTGAAGCAAAGACTGAAGGATGCCAATATCCTAAAGGTAAAGGGGAGGATGGAAGATGTAAAGTTTCAATAGGTTTTTAAACATGAAGATACTTAATGAAGATCATCTACATCCATAATCCATGCTACCAAAACTGAGGAAGAAAGGCCAATTGACCCCCATCTTAGTCAAAGAATACTACAAGCACTATATCCTACATTGGAAAATGAGGGAGATGATGCATGAAATAATTTTGAGTAGGCTTCTATTTCAGGAGTAAAACCCATTATTCCATCCTAGTAATAAATCATAATTTTAATATAGGTGAGACCTTTAGTGGAGGTACGATTTACACCTATTACAACACCAAAAACATCAGTGGTAAGATTGCCTCTGTTGCTTCCTTCCAGAGACGAACCATGTATAATAGGTTAAATACATGTTTTTTACCTCCTTCATTCTTATATAACCAACCCTTTGGCATATTTTATGAGCTTCCAACTCTAGACCATATGAACCTATTACCCTACACGCCCCTCACAAGACCTATAATTAGGCATGTGACCATGTAATTACTCACATTGAAGTTTGAAAACAAGGTTGAGGCAATGAATATGTTAACCAAGAGGAAGGTCACCCATCTAGACCAAAAAATTATATATGAGTCAGAGGATACCTTATTCGAGATGACTAAGAAGAAGAGAGATAGGCTTGACCAACAATAATAGTATGTAGAGGACCTACTTTTGTCTCTTTAAACATATGGTGATGTGGCTACTAAATTGATAAAAGGAGTGAAATAGAAAGTAACTGACCTAGAGAAGTATCAGAAAGCCACATTACAAGAGGAGATAATAACCAAGGTAGAATAGGCTATGGAAGTAATGTTTGATACATTGAACACCTTGGCCCAATATAAGGTTAAGGGAGATGAAATATACAATAGGATCCTCAATGTAGAAGATGTATATGGGACATATGATAACAAGATAATCAACTTGGTGAAGTTGATCAGGATGAAGAAGTTTGAGGACTTGAATCTGATCCCTTTAGAGAACTTGAGCATTACTAAGTCCTATATAATTGGTATAATGAAGGAATTAAACTAGTGTATTGATGAAATGAGATCTCTGGGATAGTCTCTAACCCAAGAGGCTGACATAGTCTTAAATCTAATAAATGAGGTTGAGATATGCACCTTGCCTAGAAGGATGGTTCTATTATTAGAAAGAATTCCTTTAGAGCCTATATATAGAAATTTATTATAAACTTTTGAAAGCAAGCCATGGCTAGAGAATTAACCTTTGGGTAAGAGATGGTATATTTGGTAGCATCTACCAATCAAAGGATAGAAAAGGTTGCGGCAATTAATGAAGCTATAGGACCTCACATGAGAAAATATGATACAATGGTAGGGATTAAAATTGAAATATTTAATAAACCTATTATTGATCTAAAATTTATTAATAATAATTATAAGAGATGCTCTGAAGTATGGAGAGGGAAAATAGAAGATGAGAAACAAGTGGGCAATAGGTCACATACTATCATTGTAGGAACCTCTTCATCCTCAACCCCTCTTAGGATATCTTCTTCATCCATGTTAGGAAGAACTCATTCATCTATTGTAGGTTCACATCCATATTCTTCTACACTAGTATTTTCATCATTGACCACACTAGAAGGATCTTAGCCCATCATGTCATGGATGACATAGTCATCTTCTGGGCTTTCCATGTCTTAATTCCTTTCCATGCATTGTAAAAAATTACCCTATTTTAAAAGGGAATATCCTCTAGTTTTAGTACATGAGGGAATTTATCTATTGATAATTTTCATACATATAGTTATTTTTTAACCATGATATTCATTATAGTTCCTATATATAGGTGCCCTCCCCCTCAATTGTACCTTAGAACAAAATTTTATGAGATTAATGCAAAGAGAAAGAAGAATTCCTAAAATTTGATTATTGTTTTCATTATTTTCATATATTCTTGTTTCTCAAAAATTTTATAATGAAAAAATAATTTGACTTTTCTAATGGTTAAGTTTGACAGTGGTGTTTGAAGTGCAACTTGTTAGTTTGTACTTTGAGCTATGCTAACAAAACTAATTTTTTATGCTCTATTTTCCTTCTATTGTGAAAATAAATGTGTTGAAAGAAATATTCTATAGATATATATTTTAAATAATACTTTTTCATATATATGAAATATATTTACCCCATAATCCCCATTATATTTGTGATATTCTGAGTTTAACACTAGGATCTCATGAGTGTTAGTTTTATTTCCAACATTGTTAGAAGAAACTAAAGGAGATCTATTGGCCTTTATTGTTGGAAAGAAAACTTTCTTTTCTTTTATACCCTACTTCTATTTTGAACTTTTTAATGTGAATCATTTTAGACTAATTCTCACTATAAATATCCACTTATTTGTTTAAAGTCTGGGCATAAATAGACATGTATAAAGCATTTTTATATCATAACAACACAAATGGATTTTAGATAGATTGTGTCACTGCTGAGTTCCTACTATCCCTACAGTAGGATCTAATCATAGAAAAAAAGGTGGTGACCACATAATCATTCCAACAAAACTAAATTAAGCCCATAAGTTCTTCTAGTACCTATGCTACAAACTAAGAAATATTGTTTTACTATTCATATTATATCCTTGACATAAATATACATTAACATAGCCCATCTTTTGTTAGATTAAGTGGCACTTGGAGTGAAGAAGATCTTATATTTATATATTGACTACTTATGATTTCTTACTTTCTAGAATTCACTATAAGCCAAGGATTATTTATTCTTAACTAAATCAATTGTATTTATATGTTATTAAATTATTATGGGATAATAAGTGAGCCACTATTATTATGATGTTTATTAGTTGAAAAGTTTGGTTAATACTATAGTGAACTGCTTTTTAGTCTACTTATTATATGATTCTAGATCCCCTTATGATAGGCTCAATGTTAAAGATGGAATCTTCATGAATGTTTTAGTTACTTGTCTGAGCTTGTCCAAGTTAAAGGCCTTAATATATACAAATATTTAGTTAAATATCCTTTAAATGATTGTTCATTGCATCTTAAGTTTTTATTAATGGTGTTACTTTAGATGACCTTTATATGAAGGATCTATTATCTTGAAGGCAAGTGATTTAGAATTTATATGATATGGATGATAAGGATAACTTTGTTTTATACTTATTTGAATATGGTTATGTAAAACCCTTGTATGATAAGGCATAACATAAGTAAGATAAAATCTTAAAGATATCTTGATCTATGTTAAGGAGAACCTTAATGTGGTTTTATTTTGGATCTTTATGGAATGAATATGCCAAGTGAGGATTAACTCTTAGGTCTATATGGCTCTTTTGATAGGTCTATATGCCTTGATTGATTTCACCTTGGTGATCATCAACCTTTTTATGGATAGATTAAGTTTCCCTTAGATTATCTATTAGTTGACTAAACCAATGAGAATATTGGTTTAGTGTTGAGATATCACTTGAGCCTCAATGCCTTCTATTTATATGATCGGTGTGAAGGTTAGTTATTTTGAATGCTGAGTAAATTATTTATTTTGTTATGTTTGACCTTAGAACTCCATTTTATATAAGGTTTTGGACTATACCAATTAGAGTATTAGTTCAGTTTTAATTCTTTGGTTTTCACTCAGACTTGTTTTATTAGTTGATCATATTTTTATTCTTGCCTTA
>JARHVA010005918.1:0-130000 GCA_037957365.1 Torreya grandis | reverse complement strand
GTGAGTTTGATAAAAATGGTTAGAACCATATCAAGGTATGAAAATGAATTTCATTAGCATGGAAATAATTTTTTATGATAAATAAAATATTTGTAAATTATTTAATCACTATAACCAAGGCCTAATTCATGCAAATAACACCTATAGGATCTCTAAACAAGCAAACCATAGTCAAAAGAAGCACTCAAGCCTTACTAGGTAGAAAGTATGAGGGGTGCATGAAAGGTTAGAGTGGTGAAAAGAGATTGGAAAATATCCATAGTGATCATTAAAAAAATTATATTTTTTTGAAAATATAAATCAAGCATAGAGGAGGGGCTCTAATCCAACATACACAGTTCACACCAAAACATTGTGCATAGTCCCTCTTTTTACATACTCTATCTTGGGTTTTGTTGAAGTTGGGGGTATATTGTTAAGATAAAGCAATAAAAAAATTTATAGATAATATTTAACACTTGTAAAAACCACTCAAACATCCAAATTGTTTGATTAAATAGGGGAATTACCCTCTATTTTGTCTCAAATAGAGGGTACTTCTCTTTACGAACAAAACCTGCAGTTTTGAGGAATGGAGAAAAAGGGATAAAATAGGAGTTGAGTGATAATTTATATAATTTTTGTGGAGTTTTAGGACACTTTAAGAAAAATTTAAACAAATCACAAAAGTATTAAACCCAACATAATGGTTTGGATTTCCAAGTATACAGACATGACTGTTTAAGGCCTAGAGCCCAATTTGGTGTCCTTTTTCACTTCCAAACCCTAGTTAGATTTATCCCATATTAAATAATGTTTCTAAGATGTATTTATATATTTATGATATATTATTATGAAAGGGAATCCATGGAAAAGTCATTTTTGGAATTTAAGCCACATTAGGCATATGTAAATGGAGAAAAGATCTTGATAGGGCAACTTTGAGTGCTTGTATCTACTTGAATGATTTACATGGGGAACTAAGAGGTTTATAGGTGTCATAAAGGGTCTTGATATGGAAATTTTGGAATTATTTTAAAAAAACAACATTCAACCTTCATGAATGAAGATTAAGAAGGTAAAACATGCATAAGCTCATCAAAGCTTTTGCTAGTGACTAGTTTAATAAGATTGAGCAACTAATGAACCTAAATGGAATAGTTTTCCCAGAATAGGGATTGGATGTTGTACAAGGTTTTTTCAATCTCCCTACCATTAGGATGAGTTTTATATAATCTATATGGATAGGGTATAAAATTATTCTTTTTGACTATTTTGTGAATTATGTATGTTCTAGGAGGTTTAAAGAGATACAAATCACATGGAAAGGAAGATTAAGACTTAATATACATACCCATATCAATTTAATGCCTTAGAAAAATTCCTAATTTCCTCAACTAGAGCTCTAATCTTAGCTATTCAAAACTAGCATAGTGAACATGATGGTGAGAAGTGTGAGAACTTCAAGTGGATGGATTTTTAAGGTTTACCTATGTAGTCTAAGACCATGGAGGGTGTTTTAAAGTCTCATACACTAAATTTAATGGATTTTAATGAGAAATTTAAAAAAAATTTGAGTTCAAGTGTGAAGGGTGATTGAAAAGGGAGTTTTTTAGACTACAGATAGTGATGGTTCGTTTTTAAGAGATTCTAGATGAGTAGGACTACAACCAATGCATAGAGAGGCATGTATGAAATACTTCCATATAATTACAATCATAATAATTTTCCCTAGTTATTTTTTATATGTTCAAACATGGATAAATCATGAAGGTATTTTTCTAAGCTAGAAAAGGGAATTCCATGCCACTTTTCATGAGATTCATGACTTGGAGAGCCACTTGTCTCTTCTAACCTTAAATGGTACATTTCAAACCCTCTTATCATGCATAAGTAACTCATTCTCTTATCATTAAAAGTGTCCTTGTAACCTTCAAACTTATTTCTTTTCCTCTCTCTTTGAAGTTATATAAGAAATAGCCATTTTGGCCTTTGTAAATTATGTTCCACTTAAGTATGGTGAAGCCCTACTCATTTGAGTACCATGTATCAATAAATACTACTTATTTCTACCTCTTCCATGACTATTCATAGTTTTTTTACTTATATTATTGATCTTTATTAGTGATGACTCTTGTTTCCTTAGAATGTTGTCTCATTCTCTCATCCATTTGTAGTTGGAAAGCTTCTTTTAAGTCATGTGAAGTATTCTATAAAGTGTCAACATTGAGTTATTTAAATTATTTAATAGTTTCATTATATACCTATTATATATTAATCCTTAGGCTACCCATAACCTATGTGTAATAGTGATCTACAAGTGGTACATCAAGGGAACTAGCCCTATCTAGAGATTCACCTCATCCTTAGGCTACCCATAACCTAGAGGTGTTTCAATTGTGCCACTTAAATGAGGAGAGATGAGACATCTCCTAAAAGGATGAAATTCCAAGTGATAATAGGTATTGGACACTCCCTTTAGTACTTAGGATAATATTCTTC
Organism: Torreya grandis; assembly: GCA_037957365.1. Lineage (NCBI taxonomy): Eukaryota > Viridiplantae > Streptophyta > Pinopsida > Cupressales > Taxaceae > Torreya > Torreya grandis. Next base: position 127,519 of record JARHVA010005918.1, on the reverse strand, counting down.
ACCTTCTCAAGGAATATATCTAAATGGCACAAAATCACATGAAGTAACAAGCATATCAAATATGGTTTTCTTCCAACTACATATTTATAATGAACCCTCTCTCAATATAAATGGACACTAAAAAAATTATCCTAAATTATATATACTTTATAAGTTTTTTCAACATATTTGACCTTGTTCATACAAGTTGTAACTTCTACACTCGTCACATTTACATCTAATTCTTCTTGTCCCATGTTTGAAGAGAGTTCTCAATAATAATGTCACAACTCAAAAAAAAATTATTTATATTGACATATAAGGATGTATTTTCCTTAAAAATATAAGTATTCTAGATATGTTATCTTATCAACTTTACAACTATACCATCACTAAGGTTATAGTCTAGTGGAATGGAATTTATGTAGAATACTGGGAACCCCTCTTTCAACTCCAACAATAATTTCCTCACCTTCATTTTTAAGAGAAAATATTTTAAAGGGAGAAGGAATGTGATGACACATTAATCCTAACTCAATATTTATAATTATTATATTTTATAAGATCTATAGATTTATATGATCTATAAGTCATCCCTTGATCTAATTTTAATAATCTCATATGTATGGTAAGTAGTAGTTAGCGAGGATATAAATAGTATAAATAAAAGCCTAGAATAGTGGAAATGCATCCATAAATTATATTATATTAAGCTTTATCAAAGGAGGTTTCCCTAACAAAGAGGCCAACTATATTGTGATGAAATTATTTTCTTATTTTTTATGCCCATTTATAGTGTTGTTTTGGGTATTTAAACTATTTTTATAATCTATTATATGAAGCAATTTAACATATTATAGATATATCTTTAAAAACATATTAGATACATATATTTGATGAAAATAGTCATATATATGATGAAATGGATAAATATTATTACTAATAGACTTGTTAATCATTTGATAACAATTTCATACTATAAATTATAATCCTTCTTCTTCATAAAGATCATTGATGATACTAATCAAGGCACACTTAATTGTATTTAAACCTTATTCATGATGTCATGTAAATAAATATTTGATTTTTGAAGGTATAGAGTATTCAATCTGTAATGGTATTTTAAAATTAGTTATAAAACTAAAATTACGTTGATAGAGAAATAAATTAACTAGGTAGAGATAAACTACAAAAATCCTCTGGGAATACATCTTTGAAATATTGAAAAACATAGTGGTTACTTAATATAAATAACATAAATATAGATTAAAAAACATAATAAACATTATTATATATTGTGTATCTCTAATTACATAGGTAATGCATAATGTTACATACCTCATTAATCCCTTGATTGCTACAAATATACATAAGTCATCCAAATAATATAACATTTTTTCAAAAAACTATAAGTTTGGTTTATGGAGGTGAAGGACATGCATTCATAATTTTTTTTAATTGTAAAATTGATTACAAAATTGGAGCATGGTGATGCAAAAATAGTTTTAGAGTTCTCAAAATAAAGTAGCTAGGTATGGGGAAATCCTTGCATCATATAAAAACATATTAACCAATATTATAATATAATAAGTTATCCCATGTAGATAGCATAAACAATAGTAAAAATAAAATATAGAACATATAATCATCCTAGAATCACCACTTAAAATGTGGCACATCAATATTTAAGAATTTGGTTCCCTAAAAATAGTGGTGTAGTCCATTTCATAGTCTTCATTTGATCCCACACTAATAAGTCCCTAAATAGAGTCCTTGTTCCCATCATTTCCCTTCTAGATATGTCATTCAACCAAGTTTGGGGATTATTTGCAACTTTGTTTATTAGATTTTTCATGTTATTCATTCTAACATATTCCATGACATTTCTCACATCTACTAAACCTTGCCTTTCTATGAGTTTTTCTAATTTCTTATTGAAAATGTTCACATTGTCATCAATCATCTTCTAGACATCCTTATATTCATCTTCATCATGTACCATGGGGGTAGAGCTTAGGGGAGAGCAAGTTATCACCTCATTATTTTCAAATAAATAAATGTTAAGATTCAATGCAATAGGGGTGAAAGATTCCTTGAATTTTTTACTAATGCAATTACCCATACCATATTTATGCACATCCCTTATCATGTCTTCATTTGCCAAAAATCAGGCTATTCACCCCATTTTTATAAGAGTCTAAAGAGTTCACCCATTCTTGAACATGGTTATCCACTTGGTCAAAATATGAATCTTTTATACAATCCCAATCATGCTCAGTTATTTTTATTTCAATAGCTAATTGATGTTAGACCACCCAGTCTAGGTGTGGTCTCAACTTGGGGTATCTACTAGATTCAATCAAGTAATCAAAAGTGATTTTGAGCATGCCAATTTTGAGTAATTGCTACAACTAATCCTACAAAACTTTAAATTAAAGGGAATATTCAAAGAAACAAGATGAATGATGACTTCCACTAAGAAATAATTAAGCACCCTAGCCTTTTCTTGGAATACCTCTAAGTTATTTTGCTTCTATAAAAACCATAATATCTTAGTTGAAATAATAAGCCATAGTTTATGAAATAAAGGATGAACATTAAATTTATCATAAATATAAACAAAATAAATATTTAACCAACCAATATCATAATGAAAGACCACATTCCAATATTTAAGACAACTTTTCCACATGTTAGATGCATAAGGACACAAAAATAATACATGTTTAATAGTTTCAATCTCACTGCCCAAAGAATAAAAAAGCTAGGCATATCAAATATTAATAAAAATAGATCCAAAAACCAACTTATTATAAATTAAAAACCACTAAAAATAATATTTTTTTGGTTCAAGGCAAGAGGCCCAAATAACATCAAATCTAAAAGACCAAGCACTCAGAGGATAATAGATAGACCAAATGTAGTTAAAGGTAACGTAAGGGACTTTGGAAAAGGATAGCTTGATGTTTAACATTTTTTGGGTCCCTTATTTTGGTAAGTAAGGATTTTCAATATCTTAACTTCCACATCAGTGAAAGGCAATCATTCGGCATGATGATGACATTTTAAAATTTTGGCACCAACTAGAGGGTTTAGTGTATACCTTGTACTAGCTGCTAGGCAACTAACTAGTTCTTGGATCTTTAAGACATCTTATAGATTATAAATATGTGGTGATTACAAAACTAATATCATAAGGTGATGGATTTGGTAGGAATGATCACTAGGGATCTAGATCAACACGTAATACATGTATTCTACCTTGGTAGAGATGATCCTGGAGAGATATAAAAGGATTTTAAACTAATTGATGCAAGAACATGAAAATAGTGTAGTGAAGATCTATTAAAATAGAATTTGATTTGTATGAATTCCAAAAGAAGCCATTAGTCTTAGTCTTATCATAGATTCCATGAAGGCTCCATTTTTAAGCACCCAAGCTCACCTATGAGCCTCTGGGTCATCAGGTGGCTTGAGATAAGCATACTTTGTTTGAAATACCATGAACTATATACTCTATTTTATTTGAGATTTTATTAATGGAAAAGAATGGTTTTAGTAAACATGATATTTGATATCTGTATATATGGTATTTCTATTTGAATTCATAATAATTATAATGTTGTAATTTTAATACATGTATGTTAAGAATTTTTTTATGACCTTATGGATCACATCATTAATGTAATACCTATGATAAATGATGACATCATCTTTATCTTGTATAAAGATGAAGTATATAGATCTTACACCAAGTTTTCCTTCCCTTGTTAGAAGTGCTAGCCTAGTATGAGCAATTAAAGTGTAAGTTTCCCCTTGACCCTTCAAATGCCAATATGATGCTAGGCTTAGTTTAGCAAAGGCTTACACCAATATGATTATAGGATTAGTCCAATAAAATTATTATGCATATAGGCGACTAGGATTATCCCATGAAATTCTTGTGCCTTTGGATCTAATTAAGCCTTATTTGAATTAACTAAGCCCATAATAATTATATCGCACCATGGAATGACTAGCCCAATGAGGGCCCTAATTCTTTCTCAACTATATTTTAATTGAGTGCATAAAGCCTATACCTTATGTGAATTGATGCTAGCACAACCAAGTGTAAAATTTTGAGCATAAAGGGAATGCCCCATGTTTTCACCTAATTATAATAATCCCATAACTAAGACAAGTTTATTTTCCCTCTTCTATAACATTTTGGTTCCATTTTTGGGACCCATGTTGAATTTTGTTGTTGCAATGGTGTATAAGAATGATGTATTGACTCTCCCTCAAAAACATCAAGCTTTGGCTACAATAGTTGGAAGATAGATTTGTGTTAAAGCATCTAACCTATAAAGGACAAAATTTGATAAAATGGGTTTAAAAAGACCTATATGATGCTTTATATGAAGTATTTTTCTATGATTTGCCTAAGTATGTTTACTGGTGCTTGGATACATATTCAACCCTCTAAATAAGAAGCTATGGACAATGCTATGAGTGGATGAAGGAGTGCCTAGATAGACATGAGACCCTGGATGTTACCTAGACTAGAGTAGTAGATAAGCAGTGGCAAGGAAAATGAAATATATACATACTTGAGTTTGTAGTCTCAACATACTCATGGCCTAAGGAAGCAAAGTACTAATTCTTGCATGACCTTAGAGGCATGTTTGTGAAGTAATTCAACATAGATATCAAAAAACTAATGGTGGATTATGGTTTCTAAACTTTGGGGATGGAAGGTTAAAGTCCTTTCATGAATGAGTAGTGTAAAGGGGGAGAAGGGGATGTCTAGGTTAGGTGAAATGGAAAGGGATGATTAGATTTAAACCTAAGAGATTATAAGGTATACCTATAATAATATATGACATATACTGATGAAATATATGAAACTTGGAAGTGTAGAGAGAACCCATAGTGAGTGAGAAGGGCATGGGGAAAGATCTCTTAAAATACAACATTATGAGGATGAGAAATATAATGAAGTGATGGATTGAGCTCAACACTTGACAAGTGTAGAATTTTCTAGGTTCCTATAGTATTTGGTGATTAAAGATATGATTAATGTGCCTACCCCTTTTGAACCTATGATTCATGATCATCTATTGGATCCCCCACTTGAAGAAAGTACATAAATGATAACTAACTCTATTGACATAGATCTTTGATGCTTTGCAAACTTGTAGCATAACTATGTGATTGAATAGATTATTACATATAAGGAGGTGAGTAAAATACACCTAGACCTTTGGGTTCTATCTCACCATAATAAAACTTGAGTGAAATCATACCATCTCATCTAATTTTAGTAACAAAAATTGGGTATTAGCCCATAAAAAGTGGTCTCTTACCAAAGATAAGTAGCATAGTGCCATCGACATCAACTACGCTAGTAGTAATGATAGGATGAGTACCTAACCAATTGGCTAGAGGCATTAGAGGACCACCACCAAGATAGATTTTGGGGGGGACAAGCACCTAAGATCTTAGCTATCCCCCATAGCAAATATACTATGAGTGGCCATGCACTTACTAGAGTATCATAATGTGGAGAATGTTATAGAACATGTGCTGAAGTGTGAACTATAGTTGTGCACAGGGCATAACCCAATGAGAATGTAAGGTGACCCATTTGTGACCAATTTACTTGATCATTCCCATACATGGTAAAATAAATTTTGTCTTAACCAATCCATGATTGACTATGATAACTTGAAGGATTCATTTCTGAAGGAACTTGACATTTTAGAGTTTGAATAATAGAGCATCACCATACTAAAAGAGATTACCCAGAGAATCTTAGATAGAATGCACCTATATGATGTAAGGTTCAATAATATTTTATCAAATGTCACATATCATATTCACCCTTTCTATCATGAATAATGGTTCATTTGATGGTTGTTAGTGCCATTCTAAAGAGTGCTTTCCATGAGGACTTTTACAGACCCTCAAGAAGTGCTTAAAGCTACACTCAGAGCAAAGGCAATCAAAAGTATAGATATTAGGATAAACCCATTTATGGAGGCACAAATTATAATTATGGCTTTCTAGTTCCAAAATCTTACTGCTAACTCTTTTCATGATGCATAAATTGAAGTATGGTGCATTTACTATTAAAGGGAAAGCCATAATAAGAATAACTTCCCATGAAGGAATGTGTGCACCCTATTTCCAAGATATGAAGTCTATTGAGAGGCACATAATGTTCACAACTACCCTTTTTTATAAAATACCATTCATTTTAACATAACCATCTATTATTGGTTATTTGATGCCTATACCCATACCACTAATAATTACTAGGTGATTGATGAGATGTATGAGAACATGGAAAGAAGTGCACAATAGGCCACCATAACAATCGAAGGGTAGGATAACCAAGGAAATCCAGGCTATATTCAACATAATATATGCTTTGGGATGTAATAAGGTGTCATATGATAAGTTAGAGGATGTAATGGTGGAAAATTCCCATCATGCTCATGTTATAAGTGTTTCTCAACATAGAATTATCATCTTTATTTCCCTACACATCCCATGTATGGGTATTGTTGAGGGTCCTATAAGGTCAAATAATTCCCTAACTTGTATAAAAATTTTACCCAAGATAGGCCTAACACATATAAAAGTAGAATAATAATCAAACATGAGTGAAAAATGCAAAAATAGACCATAAAGGTGTAACCAACCCACATAGAGATACTCAAGGTGATGGTAACTACTCATAGTGGATTCACCACTCAGCCACCAATTGTTCCAATACCTCATTTACACTTAGAATATGAGGATAAGGGTCACACTAAGTGCATAACATGATTTAAACCCAAAGTTTCACTATACTCAAACCTAGCATACTAGAAAGATGTATTGAAATAGGCTATGTATGTCATTCAAAGCTAGTAAAGAGATATTTAATTAGTGTAAGACCTAGAAGCATAATTTATTCCCTCTTAAAAGAATCAAGATAGGTAGAAAGTTGAGACACAAGAATTAACTGAGATCCTGTGCCTCTTACAAATAGAGGGAATGCTTCCCTTATTAAAAAACTTTCTCCTAAATCATGCATATCAAAATTAATTTGAGGTCATTGTGTCATGCATAGAGAGGGTGCGAGAAGTTTGGAATACAAAAAATGTGGATTATGACCAAGGACTCATGGATGTCACTATTAATGGATTGCCTATTTGTGAGGTCCTTGTAGACATAGATGCCAAGGTCAACATATTTACCAATAATGCCTAGGAAAAAATGTGTAGGCCAGCCTTAATGCCTTCCCCTCATGTACTATTCATGGCCAATAAGACCCAAGCACAACTAATTAGAATTATGAAGCATGAAATTATAGATATCATAGCTACCAAATTCCATGCTGACTTTGAAGTGATCAATTTGGTAGAATAAGACAACTACCTAGTACTTCTAGGAATGTCATTATATTATGCAAACAATGCAAATATGAAATTCAAAAGGACCTACATGATATTTTATAATAGAAAGGATAGGCTAGTTATACCCCTCTCAAATTACCAAAGACCCCCTATGTTGAGAGTATAAACATTGAAGATGAGATTAACCACATATATAACATCACACCACAAGGCACCGAGACTCTAAACTGATTAAGGAGTCCTCTCTTGGGAAGATAGACAATTAGCCTTAGACACCACTAATATTTCTCACAACTAATGCAACAAGGAATTATATGAGACCACTAGTCAAAGATGTCATTTTGTGTACGTAAAGGTGCTAAAACTAGTGAAGATAGGGTGGGTCTATATTGATCACACTTCTAAAAGGTGGGTCCCTTGCACCAAGAATAAGGGAAAGTGAGTTTTTTTTTTGTTAAAAATGGTAAACTTAAATCACTACCAAGATATGAAGGGAGTAATCTAGTGTAATACTATGCCTATGACCTTGAATCATACATCTTAAAAGAGGTGGATATAATGGTCACACTAGTGTATATAGTGAAGATCACTACCTCTCATTGGTGGGAGTTAGAAAGGCCTATCTTGCCAACTTGGCAAGATGTGAAAGAAACCATTTTTGGTAGATTTGGAAAGATCAATGAGGAGCCAAACATCTTAGACTACTCTAGAAAATCTAAACCCATAGTGTATGTGCACCTTTATGAAGAAATTTGGACTATCTATGACAAAAATACCCTAAGGAACATATGCATGAACACCTTCTATAGGGCCTTAAATAATTGGGATGAACATGGTATGTTGTTAATGAGATACACCATGCTATAGCCAACTAGGATGTACTTAAGTAGTGGTTTGTTCACACCTTCTCCTTTTCTTCATAAAGATTTGAATTGATTGAGCCACTACAGGTTATTTGAAGGTCAATGTTTGAGGACACTAAACTATTGGAGGAATTCCTAAAAGACATGTCTGGTGATAAGGGGTTGACACTCCCTACTTTGTTTAAAGAGAAAACCTTTAACAATGACTCTAGTGATGAGGATGATGAAACATGGAAGGCACACAAATATAATAATTTTATAGGAAATAAAATATTAGTGGACCAAGTTAAATATAACACCCCAAAATAAGAAGACCCTACCCATCTTTGGATAGAAATGACCGAGTTTAGCAGATGGGTCAAACATTCACACTAGGAGAAGAATGAACCCTACCATGTGTTGTTAAAAAATATAAAGGTAGATATTACCAAATATTTCTACTCTAAGTGCCTATTGGTTTGATGTGGAGTTGGCAGATATTGTAGACCTCCTGAAGTAATTATAAGACTTATTACCTTAAAACTATAAAAACATTAAAGGCACACACACATCCCTGGGAAGATGAGCATCAAGCTAGTCGATGGTGAAAGACATATCAAGAAGGGACTATAGAATATGAAACCCAATCTTCATACTAAGATCAAAATAGATATTAATTATATGCTATCCATATGCATCATCTACCCTATATAGGGATATGAATGGGTTAGCCCCATGGTCAACAACATCAAGAAGGATGGGCACAACTAGATCTATGTCTAATATAGATTTTTACATACATCCTACATAACTAACCCCTTTTCAACTTCATTTTCTTATGAAGTATTAGATGGATTCATAGGGTATGAGATATACACTTTTATTGATGAGTTCTAAGGATATCATCAATTCTAGATTAAGGAGGACAAGCCCAAAACTACCTTTGTGATAGAATGGGTTTGTCTCACATATAACTTGATGTCCTTTAGAATAAATAATGTGATAGTCATGTTCTCTCAAGTTGTGATCACCAATTTTAAGGAAATAATTCACAAGTCCCTCCAAGTATACTTAAATGACTAGACTATGTATGGGTTAGTGAAGGATTATTATTATAACTTTTACCTTATGCTTGAAATGAGTAGACTATGTATGTGCTTATCTTGACCATAAACCATAGCATGCACTTCATCAATAAAACCATTAAGATAGTTTTGATTGAATTTATGGTGGCACACCATAAGATGACACCTTATCATCCCTAAGTGAATGGCACCACTAAGGCATTGAATAAGATATTAGGAACATGCCTCACAAAGATATGTGACATTGGTTGAAAATATTGGGATGACCATGTGTTAATAATATATTGGGAATAGCACACTACATATAATTTATTTAAAAAGGATACACCATTTCAACTAGTGTTTGGCATAGAGGATATTTTACCCATGGAGTTTCTAGTGTCCTCATTGTGCATCATGCATATTGTTTGATTGGATGACCAAGAGTATTTGAGTCAATGCCTAGAAGACTTGGAATAATTGGAAAAAAAATGTTCCCAATAAATATGAATCTAAAAAATAGAAAAGGTTCACCAAAAGCTCTGGCATGATAAGCACATTAAGCAAAGGTTTTTATCAAAGGTGCACTAGTCTTTTTATATGACTCAAATTACCTCAAGCACCCAAGTAAATTATTAGATTAGGTGGATATGACCTTATATCATTCATAATATATTGGATACTAGCACATTAAAGCTATAAACATTAATGGGTAAATTTCTCTCTATTCATTTTAATGATAACATATTGAAACCCTGTAATAACTAGGATGGCACTTACACCATCAAACACTAGCCTTCTGTCACAATTTGATTACTTTGGGATGGACCATGATAATTTTTTTCACAAGACAAATATTTCCTTATGTTTTTTTTACTATGTTAATAAGCATGGTGCTTTCAATCCCACAGGAGAATTTTTCTAGTGCTTACATGCATAAATCCAGTCAGGTGAGTTGATCATGGATGATTTCTTGGTCATGTTCAAAATGTGCATAGTGAGCTCATATAAACCTAGATAAAACTTGGATTTATTTTATTTTTATTATTAATTTTATTCCACATACCTTATTAGGATTAAAAGAACTTAGTCTCAAAGTCATCCATTGACATAAGATCATAAAAACTAAGTATATAAAAGTTTCAATTTTTGATAGGTGGACAAAAGATACAATTTTTTGTTTTTTATCTCAATTTTTTTATAGGTGAGATTAGTCATATCATATAATTCAAAATCATTAAGGTATACTCACCATAATTTACATCCCCATGTATTTAAAAAATATGTATTTTAGATATAATATTAGATCCCATCTTATGCAACCAATAGTACTTATAATTGATTGAACAAAATTTCAATATATATCAAATATATTTTATTAAAAAAATTGGAGGTGTAATTTTATTTAATTATTAGATGAATGTTTTAACACACACACTCTCATTTTCTCTTTCTACATCTTACACTCCCTAATCATCTTCTCTATTCCTTTTCCTATGATTACGAGAAATACATTTCTATTCATAATTCCATTATTCAACCCCATAATATTTCTCTTTATATTATTTCCTTTTTTTTTAATCCGCTAAGGAATATAACCATGCTTATATTATTTATAGTACACCTAAAACTTCTAAAAGTACCTCAACTAAATAAGGATGTGGTGGTGGTTTGTTATTATTATCCCTTTTGTAATTGATTCCACCTCATCTAACACTTATTATTCATATAATACTATAATAAAATAATATTTTGTATTAAAATTAACTAAATAACCCATGTTCAATAACATGAGAAATGATAATATATTTAACACCCCCAAAAAAAAATATAAAATTTCATTTTTAACATAACAAGAAAAGAAAAAGAATATAGTTTGAATGCATCATGCTAAGATTAAAAAAATCATATTCACTATTTAAAAATATTAATTATATAATTTTTATTATAAATAAGATAAAAAAATATAATACCTATTAATGGTTTAATTTTTTTGATTAAAGGTAGTCCATAAATAAACCAAAATAAGGGATGCTCTAATAGTGTGGGATTGAACTTGCAGAGTAACCTCCAAAGTCATATGGTTCTATTTCCTATCCTAATGTTACTCTAGTATAAAAAATAAAATTTGAAAGGGAAAATGGAGATATAAATAAATTAAAAATGGAAATGAAGCACTAAAATAATAAAGTGAAGGATTCAATATATGAACACAATGTTATCAATATGTAAAAATGGAAATTAACACAACTTATAAAAATGACTTCAAAAGAAACTATGAAACTAAGTTGCATCAACAAGATAAGAACCAATGGAAAAAAAATTAAAGTCACAATATTTATTCCAATAGCCATAATTTTAGAACCTATATAATCTAGGAAATCGAATAAATAATTAACTTCATATTACAAATACTAAACTAAAACCACATTTAGAGCTATTCAATAAAAGAAACAAAGAAAACATACTTACATTATATGATCTTACTAAGAAATTAAATCACCTTATCCATTGATGGACTTTATTTAATATTTTAATGTCATATGTGGATTCTCAATTCACTCTCCAAGAAAAATGGAATTTTAGCAGGATATGGACATAATTTATTGATTTTCTTATGGATGCACAAGATGATTTTGATATCTTGATGATGGATAATTTAACAATGAAGGATTGCAATTAAATTTGAATGATTTTAGGTGAGACTATGGATGTCTATTGTAAATATATATTTATTTGATTATGTTAATTTTCAATGGTCATATTTGAGTCCTCATCCAAGTGGAAGAGACCAATTCCTCATGTGTTTGAGAAATAAGGGGGAAGTTAGTTGGTAGCTGAAATTTTATCATGAATGAGTCAAGTTAGTTAGATGACTCATGAAGTTCATTGAAATTTTCAATGATGACTCAATAATTAGTTGAGGAAGTTAAGGAATTGGATGGGTGACTCAACACATGGCTGAGAGAAATGTAAAAGATGTTAGGTGACTTAGAAATTCTAAATTTTATTAGTTTTATGGAATTATGTGTACAATATTGATCAATTATTTATTTTAAAAAGGGAGGGAATTGATGTTAGTGTACCTTAGGACATAATTTAAATTTAGGGTGGTGGTTGAGTTAGTGTGTCAATACTAAGAAAATTTAATTATGACACTAAACATGGCATAATTTAGGAGTCTACATTCACCCCTCTTTGAAAGGGTGTTACAAATATAGTAAAAAATGCATTTGAAAATAATAAATAAAGGTAGAGTGGAGACTAATTTAAAAATATGATTCCCCAAGTGGTTTTAAATGATAATTAATGATGCCCCCTTGAGTAGTAATGTGAGGAAAATGGATACAAACAAGTGTTCAAAATGAATGAATGAAGGTTAGACATATGTATGTATGTATGTATGTATGTATGAATGTATGTATGTATGTATAATACTATAATAAATGGAAGTAATAATATTGATAAAATTATTGCATGATTTTTAGGCATATGAAAAATTAATTTCTATGAGTAGATAGTTATTAGGGATACAATTGGATAAATAAAATTTCCTGAGATAAGTTACATTCTTGAATTTTACCCATGAATATCATTACATGGAAGCATATTTTTAAACAATATATCTTGTTGATAAGCTACAATAAATAAAAGGAGAAATATATTTTCCAATGAGTTATGATTAAATTTATGGTAAATGATTTGCAAGTAAAGAATAAATAAATATAGTATTTTAATTATTTGGTTGTATGAGGTGGATTGAAAATGAGGTCATAGATTGGTGAAACACATTAAAATTATTGAGAAGGATGAAATTTTTTGGTGGGTATGGTTAATAAATATGGGTAGGGGGTAATGATATTCATTGTTTTAAGTTAATTGATATTATTTTCCACCTAAGATATATATTGTATTCTATATTTTAATAGGTGTTAGAGAAACAATCGGACATATTCAAAGCATGTGTGATGAATGAAAAAGGGTCGGGATATATTAGGAGGTATTGAATGGATAGGATGAGGATGATGGTATGGATATATATGAGACTATGGATTTTATAGTTGAATGATAATAACCCATGGATGTTGTTAACCCACTTGAGCTAATACTTGCAATTTATTATTAGATTTGATGATGGAATTATTTTCCCCAAACAACAATATATGCAAGGAGTGAATTTGGAATGATATATTTAATTATAAGTTTCATGCTTTGATGTGACCCAAGTAATAATATATGTAATAGGGTGATGTGGAAATGATATATCTCATTAAAAAGTTGTGATCTTATATTGGTCGGATGGTTATATTTAGTTTATCAATGATAGAATAGCCCAATGAGGTAGTTGACTATATGGACAAATAATAATTGATCACGTGATTGGATAACATGGATTTTATTTATTTTCAATAGATATAGGTGATTATGAGATGTATGGTAAAGTTATATAGTTAGTATTTGAATGGTTTGACATGTTTTGTGGATGTGTTGTATGTTCATATATGATGTAGTTATGTGTATTTGGTGAATACCTACTTTTTTTAGGGTTTATATGGAGTTCCAACATAATTTCCATCATGGTCTAAGAATCCTTATTTTTTATTTTGTGTATGAAAATGCACAAATGGTATGTAAAAACCATGATTTCTATTTTTTAATATGTGAAAGCACTGATATAGTAATAAATACATGGTATAATGTATCATACTAAATCAACTCAAAGAAACAAATAAGAAAAGATAAAACATGTAAAATAAACAAATAAAACACATAAATCACAAAGACAAAATCAAGTAAAAACACACCAAGAAGCAAATGAATGTTATACATCAAATTTAAAACCTTGTTGTTTAGTAACCAAATTTCAACATAGGTCAAATAAGGTCAACCCCCTTGCATTTAAAAAAAAATCATAAGGTCATTTAGGTTTAAAAGTGTTCTCCATGGTCTTAAATAAGGTCAAGTCATATTTTGAGGGTCACTTAATATGTTATAATCTTTATCACATTTATCATATGTCATACTAACCTTTTATTCCAAATTTTGGTTATTATAAGGGATTTGTTCATAAATTTCATCAAAATGAAAATTATCAAGGCTCAAGTTAATGTAACATATTCTAGGGAATGTTAGAGAATAGTTTTGAAGCTAAAATGTTGTAGGTTCAATGTAATAATAAGATCATCTACAAAAGTTAGTTTAAGATGCTTGTACGGGTTGAAGTAACTCATATGGCACATGTGAATGATTAAAGATGGTGTATTGAGATCCCCATAGGTCATTTTTAGGCTTAGTTAGCTTCAACAAATCCAAAATGGCCAAAATTTTAGTTTATCTTTGTTGTCACTCCCTTAGACAGGTCAAGAAGTGGCAATGGTTTTTAGTTGGTATGGAAGAGGTAAGAAGAGTTGAAGTGAATAAATTTTTTGGATGTTATGGGTCATTGTGTACTTCCATTTCATGGTATTGGTTTTAATATTGGTGGTTTATGCTATATGAACAATCATTAAGATTGTTAGTGCCTCCAAACTACCCTTGCATTTCAAATGGCTTAGTTTTTTCATCTATTTACATTGGTATATGTGAACCAAGTGATTCATATGGTATTTTAGATAATTTTTATTCCTTTTAATGTTGATTTAAATTGATTTGTCACTTGTGGTCATAGTAATATAGACAAAAGTATCTCATGTGCTCAAAGTGAACACTAATGGTATACAAAATAATGTTGTGGTGGCTATACTATTTCAATCTTCAATGAATAGATTAAAATAAAAGATAATAAATTTATTTTCATCCCCTTAGAGCATGGATTATTCATACTCTCTGTGGAAGTATCTAGATATTGATTGAGATAAGGCCCTAGGAAGATAAGTAAATATTAATCAAAATTGTAATGTGTATAGTCACCTACAATCACTTGTAGGTATGTGTGGAGAATTTTAGGGCTATCCAAAACCCAAGATATGGGTTGTGTAAAATTTTAAGACTTGAATGGAGTTCTAAAGTCATTCAAGCTTCATCAACATAGTCAATACCATCTCAATTAATTCTTATAGTTAATCAAGTTGAAGAAACTTGTAAATGGGATGTTTCACCTTAACTTCTCTAAAAGATATCCCACTCCATACAAAATGCCATATGGTGGTGGAGTTTTATGATACCTAGGCAATCTTAATGGATTTTTTATTTTATTTTAGGCTTAGAGGTAGCATCTAAACATGAAAGGAAGTTGTTAGGTTAATGAAGAAGGATGGTTGAATGACTTTAAACTCAGTCAAATTTCTAATGAAAAGACTTACAAATTATAGTGCCATTTGACCAAATTAACCTTGAAATTGTAGACCTATAATGCATTGGTGATAGAGATATGATATCATGTAAAGGAATAAATGAGCTTAACTAGGTATGAGATGATCTCAATGAGCTTAGGAAGAATCAAAAAATTAAATTACAATGCTCAAACATATATTACCACCTACAAGAATCCATTATATTCTTGTGGATTAATTTTAGCCCTAGGTAAACTTAAGTAAACCCCCATGCATTTTAAAAATTTCATGATGTTTCCTAGGTTATAAAATGGTTGTGTGGTCATTAGTAAAGTCACATAAGATGTTTTACCTTGGTCGTATTTATTTAGGTTGGTCTTATGCCATCTTAGGCCATATTTTGGGTCATTTAATGAAATGGTATGGCTTTATATGAAATATAAAAGTGTCAAGATGAAATGTAATGTCACACATGCTATGAATGGTCATAAAAACTATTGTGAAGCTAAAGTTTTTTAGGTTCAATGTATATACAAGAATATTAATTAAAAGTAAATAGTTTTAAGAAATTATACAACCTGAGTGACACACTTGGCACATGATAAGACTTTAGGGAGGTATATTTAGATCCCTAAATTTTAATTCCATGATCAAGTAGATTTGATAGGTCTAATAATGTGTAAAAACTAACCTCTCTCCCTCATCACTCGCTTGGGAAAGTCAAAGAGGTCAATTGATTCACACTTGGTATGAATGGGAGGAAAATAGTTCAAAAGAGTACACTTAGTGGGTGATACTACTCCCTTTTTAATTATATTTAATTTAAATAGTCATATAATTGGTGATTTATTCTCTATAAACAATATCTAATATTTTTAGCATCTCAAAACTACTTGCACATACCCAACACCTCAATTTTCCTTCTCTATTTGCATTGATCTAAGTAAACCAAGTGTTGTATGTGTAATTTCATACTATTATCATATTTTTAATGTGGCTTTTAACTTAGTTTTCATATTTATTTATGGATACATGAGTAGAATCACTCCTTTTACTAGGAAGTGAACACAATGATGGTCTGTAGAGCATATTTTGACAATTTTAAGTGAAGGTATGAAGTGTAAATTTTAATAACAAATAGGATTGAATAATAATTAGTATAATTTGTCTTATAAACATCAATTAATCATGTAGGATTTGTTCTTTGGTCATAATGTACCTAGTTTCTCACTATCATATATAGGCAATATGTGTTTTAAGTGTGTATACCTTAGAAGTTAAATGTCAATGATTTTAGAGAAAATTAAGTTATACTATGAGCATTGTAATAGGTATACACCATATTTAAGGCCTATAAATTCAAGTTTTCCATCATCTCTAATAAGAGGATTGGGTTTCTAAAATAGTGAAACTATTTACCATAGTTAGATCTAGATGAAATCATATAAAAATGAAGACAACATAGAGATTTGAGTCATTAATAAACTAAGGAGAGAATTCAAGGTTTTATGAGGAATATTAGAATGATAACAATAGGATTTAGTAATTGAAAATGACTTGATTGGAGTTCTCAAGTTATCAACATAGTTATGACCACTTCAAGAAAACCTATAAGTGCTGAGTTGAAGTAAATGGCTCAAAAGGAAGTCTTACCTTAACTTATCTAAAATACATCCCTATTTAACAAAGTGTCATTTGTTGGTGAGTATCTATGAGGTCTAGATGATTTTGATGTTTTTGTTTTTATACCCTAGATGGATATGTCACCCTTTAACTTGAAAAGAAGTTTTTATAGTAATGAAGATGATGGTGAGTGTGGGCTCAAACTCAATCAAATTTCCATTTGGTAACATTAAATAACTATAATGTATTTTAATCCAAATAAACTTGCAACACTATAATGATAGCTAATGCACTATAGTACACTGATGAGAGCATGTTACAAGTCATGAGATAAGCTTATATAGGCATGATATGATATTTATGACCTCATAAGAAGACAATAATGTGAGTAAAATGTTAAAGTATATCTTTACCTATAGGAAAACTCCAACTTCTACCCAAAAAATCACGTATAGCTTGATAGAGGAGATATACTAGTTCATGCTAATCAAAAACATAGATTTGATTGGTAGATAGTGGTAAAATATGGGTGAAAACATATATATCAATTACATAGTGATATCATAAAAATATATGAGGTCCTCAAAGATAGGTAAATATATTAAGGAGTGATCTAATCAAAGTTTCCAAAAACCTCAACCTACATTCAATCCAAATTGTGTACATAGTCTACAGACTAGCCTATACTCATGAAAGATGCTAGTTTATTTGGTATGAAAAGGTATAGAATGGGATGAACATATATATTCCACACACATAATGAATACAAAATTTTTCCATGTTATCCCTAGATCCAAACACTCTAACTTAGATGAAGATAGAACAAGCCTAACTATGTATAAAAATCTTGCACACAGTCAATCATATAGGCCAATGTTGAAGAATTCAAAGGTTTCAGGTGTTTTGGAGCATTAACACATTATGAAAATTGGTAAAGAAAATAATCATGACCTATATTAGGTTCCCATAGTCTCATTTTGGATTGGAAATGAGGGCAAGTGCCCTCTATTTTGTCTCATATATAGGTCACTCCATAGTCATGACCACCTTGCAGGCATAGTGTGTGAATGGTAATAGGAGTAAAGGGAGAACAAAGAGGCATTTTAGAATGATGTGTGAGTTTTTTTTTAAGGTATTTTTTTTAATTTCACCTAAAATCTTGGTAATCACTCATAAATGTTCAAAGACTCAAGAAGTATAGTCTAGGCCTATTAGGCCTAAAACTAAGCATGAACCCAAATGGCTTCCAACTTAACTAATATCATTATGTGACCTTTATAAAATAGTTGAGAGAATTAATTGATGAGTGGAGAATATTAAAATCCATTAATTTCTAGGTAATATCTCAAATTGGTCATTTCAACCTAATTTGGTCTCAAGCCTACTCAAAATGCCTAAAAGGAGCTTGAGAACCATCTTTATTCACTCGTATCTATAAAAATGTTGTGCATGGTTCCAAAATTTGATAATGGTAGTTGAAGAGGGTATTGAACTCAAAATTTGTGGATTTGGTTTTAGATTTAGACATTTGTATTTTATGAATCATTGCTAAGAATCTAGATGACTCAAAACCCTCCTAAAACACTCATTTGAACCCGATGGAGAAGATTCAAGAAGACTCATCATCAAACAAGGAAATTTAAAGAAGGCCAATAATGACTCTACACCGCCTTTAGGATAATTATGTATTTTTATGTAAACTTTTCCATGACAAATTCTAGACCTTTTTGCTACTTCATTCACTTGAATTGTAATTAATTTTTATGTCTTAACACTTGGCATTGTGACCCTTCCACTTCTTTTATTCTCTCTCCTCTCCTATTCTCTATATATGAAATATTTTTTTGGATTTGTAATGGATCTACACTTGGAGGTTCCATGCTAGTTTTAATACTATATTTACCTCTAAAATCAAGATTTCCAATCTAGTTTAGAGTTCATAGCTTCATGTCTAAGTGTGTGAAGTAGTTAATAGTGGAATGACAAGTGATAACTATCTATCCTTGTGTTCTCTTTACTATTTCATATTTAGTACAAGTAGTTATACCTATAATAGTTCACATGATGTTTATCTAGTGTATTTGTCTATCTCTAAGTGTAAGGAGTAGCTTTAGTTTCTAGAATCTGACCTCTTGTTCACTCATCTAGAGAAGTACAATGTATATAACCTCCATGTTTGAAAGACTTATGTTAGAGAAATCTAGGATGTTGAGACTAGTATGATGAGTCATGCTTCATAGTGAAAATATATGATAATCTAGTGGAGATCAATCTAGTGTATCAACTCATTAGAATATGTTACTTTTGTGCTCCTTCTATCCATTTTCATCTAAGCAAACAAGTAATGTAGGTGATAATCTATCAAAAAATAATATAAGGAGTTATCACTTAGACATAGAGTTTTACCTATGTTATCGGCAACCCATAGGCCTAAAGGTAATCCAATGTTTCATTAATTTAGAGAAGGCTTGAATAACCTCTGTAGGGTACAGGATTGAGTGACAATAGTTTTGTCATGCCTGATGGGAGCATTTTCTCAAGTATATTTTTTTAATGTGAATGTTGGTCTTGACAACATCATAACTACATATGTGTGTTATACTCAACACTTGGAAACTCCATTAAAGTTAATATCTTGTTGTATACTAAGTTTTATCATTGATTTTTTTCATACTTCATGATCCTTACTAGGTTAACTACTAGTAGAGGTAACAATCCTATAAGCCCATTACAACCTTAACTTCCCTTTAAAGTTTAACATCCTCAGTGTATCTTGACATTTAAATAACATGAAGACTATGTAAGCAAAGAATATCAAGAGAGTGAAGAGTAATTTGAGGACAACATTGCTAGGCAACGTGTTTTCCTAGCCTTTAACACTAAAAATCCTATATACCTTAGTACATATGAGGATATCCCTCCAAATGCCACCACGAGTGTTCCCACTTAAAATGGGAAGATCTTATCACCCCAAGTGAGCATATATGGGACATTTAAAACTTGTGAAACTTTCATAATGTCACTAAAAGTCAATATTGTCATTAGATTACTTAGCATGTCTCTTGGGGGACAAGCTTTTGATTGGTATAGGACATTTCCATAAGTATGTATCATGACTTGGGATGAGTTTGGAGAGTTTTTAACTCAAATATTTGAAGACAAAATTGATCACACATCACTCATTTATCATCTAAATGTTTCTCAAGAAGTCCCTAAAAAATATGCATGACTTCAATGAGAGGTTTTAAAAAACATGGTATAGTTTTGCACCTCCTATGAAACCCCCTATAAATTTTTTTCCCTACATACCTAGGAGCTATTGGGACTGATATAGCCATCATGTTGTAGTCCATGGGTGGATGGACTTTGCCTAAATCCTATGACATAGCCATTAGATTTGAGAATGGTTTAAAATAAGATGGTAAAATACTTGCAAAAGTATCTATGCCCATTTTTCATAACATGTCTTATACTTATCCAAGTCTTTATTAATTCTAGGTTCAAATAGCAATTCTAAAATTTCCCCAAAGAAGTCAAAAGATACCATTGATTGGGAGGAAAAATATAAGGCCTTAGAGGCTCAAATTAGGCATCTAAATATACAATATGGAGTTAACCAAAACCCCTATTACAATACTCCACAATAAAATAGGTTACTACCTAAAAAATGTAGTCAAGAAAGAGGATAAAGAAAACATAAATTCAATAGGCCACCCAATGCATATAACCCAACCTATACTCCTAACATAATATCCATGGTTCTATTGAGACAAACACCCCCCATCTATCTTTTTTGAAAAGGGAACCCCTGTGATTGTTTCCAAAACCTCTATATTATAGAATAAGTGTGAAATAATATTTGATCTTGAATTTTAAAGGTAGGTCAATATTTAAAAACACATGAGCTTTGGTGTATCTGATTATGATCATATTTTATAGATTAATGTTGTTAAATAGTAATATTTAAGGTGATTAATTTTAGGTTCCATGGAATAAGTCAGGGTTCCCAAATATTAAACCCTAAGGGTTTTAATTTATATATTCGTAGGAAAATCTAGTAGGAAATTTTATGCATGATCAGGTTTTAACTTAAAGTTCATGCACTTTTACAGATCTAATGCTTTATGCTTGTTCACTAGATTTAATCCAATGATACATCAAGCTTGAAGTCTTTTAGAAAGGCATATAATTAATGATTTAGGACTCATTAAGGATATAATGGTGATCACTTGATTGGAGGTTTTAAATCTAATGGGGCAAATTAAAGCTAAAGCTTTAGGAACTTCTGAGGGCTTTGCATGTAGAAATTAGTTATTGGATCAATAAATTCCATTGTCTTAAATTTTATACGTTCACTCCCATCATTTGAAATTTTTGAGGATGTATTTAATGTGACCAAACCCATCAAATTTAACCTAGATAATTCCTAAAGCCTTTGAAACTCCTAAGGGCTTTGCATGTGGCATTCATTTATTAGATCCATAAATTCCATTGTCTTAAATTTGATAGGTTTGCTCCCATCATTTGACATCTACAAGGACATATTTGACATGACCAAACCTATCAAATTTAACTTAAATAATTTTTAGACCCTAAGCAAATGGGGCATTTTTGAAAACTTTTTAAGAAATTCTTATCTTTTTATGAAGATAAACCTAGTTTATAAAGATCTTAAGCTAAGTCATTTTATGTTTTTTAAACATAAAATTCTCAATGACATTTTAAAACCTAAGATTCATATAATCATGTAACTTATTGAAAGGTAAGAATCTTTTAGGATCTAATGGTAATCACTTGTTCACTAGATTTGATCCAATAGTGTGTTGAGATCATGTCTTTTAAAAAGGTATATTTTTAATGATCTGACCCTAGCCAAGATCTAATGGGGATCACTTGATCATTGGATCGATCTAATGGTGCAATGAAGTTGAAGGATTTTAAAGGCCTTGTGGGCTTAACACAGGTCATAATTAGTGAGCTTAAAGATCAAGATACCAATAAAATACAAGGACCTAAAATTAGGTTTTCAAAGTAAAATAAAGAGGAATTTTGAAAGCTAATGACTATCCTTCAACTAGCATTTATGAAATTTGTAGTGAGATCCATGGAAGCCTACCACATAATCTCCATATAAGTATGGAAGATCAAAATGAAATATATCCTATGCTTGATAATGTAGAAGGGATGAGAATGAGGTCCCATCAAATTTGAGGCATGTATGAAATCAAGAGTTGGATAATTTTTCCATTAAAGCTAAAAACCCTAAACCCTATATAAAGGAGGAATTAAGTCAGTTCAATTGATCAAATAGCCATCAAAGTAAGTGAAAGATAAATTTAGAGCAAGTGCCTTGGTGATATCTTTATTTTCATCAACTACAATTTAGTGTTATCAATGACTATGGGTAGACAATAGATGAAAATTGAAGTAAAGCTTTATCTAACTTTAGATAGTGAAGAAAGGGTGTTTAGACACATATAATTAGATTTAATAGCTTTAAATGTATATAAAATCAATAATTGGTCCAAATTATTCTTATTTATAAAGGAGTAGCAAAAAATTTCTTAGGAGGAAAAGAGGAATGCTTAGGTGCACCAAAGATATAAATAGCTAGTATCAATTCAGCTGGTAGGCCTTCACCATGTGGCTACTAAACTAGAGGTAAAGTATTGCATTGACCTTTTTATTCCTATTTTTGTTGACTATAAAATAGATGGAGAATGGATTATTAATTATGTATCAAGAAAGTTTCATGTATAGCTCCCATGGCATTTGAGGCTTACTATAAGCTCCCTTTGCCTCATCTTGATCTCCCATCCTTGAGAGAATGGACAAATTCCCAAAACATGGATTCAATCCTCTCACACTAGTTAATCCAAGGTTTCCATGTTTTTAGAACCCCTAATGGTGAGATTATTATTGCCCAATTTAGGCAGGGAATTATCTTAGCTATGACCTTATTGAGCCTTTGGTGCCTCTTATACAACTTATTTGAGTAAGGTCTAGTTATCTTATGTCCATTGCATGTTGGAGTGGAGCTTAACCCCTCCCATTAGAACTTAATAAGTTTTTTCTTGGCCAAACAATTTATAGCCATCAAGAGAAAGACATATAATCAATTATTTATGATGTCTTACCTCTTGGATTCACTCCTAACCTCTATTAATTTTCATAGAATTTGAAATTGGTCCCCTGATGGTAAACTACCATTTCTCATCACTACTCTAAGTAACATATTTTCAAATATAGGAATCACATGCAATTCATATGTGATGGTATCTTCCTAGTATTTTTTGAGGTAATTATTGGTATCCTTATGCCTAGGCTTCATCCTCTAATGAAAAGACATGTTGAGACTATGGGGGATATGTGGTTCTATCTAGATTACACTGTAACAAGGATAGAAGGAATCATGATATAACCATATAGATTACCTATATATGTTCCCAATAAGCTTATAAAGCAAGAAAATTCTTATCAAATCATCTATGGAATGGATTGGATATGTAAAAAGAATAAAAAGGCTCAGGTTCATCCCTTTCCACTAGAGATTGGTAGAATTGTAATCAAGGATTGGAAATAGCTAGAGATCATGGTGGTGCATAGGAACTCTTTTGATTTACAATTGAAGGATCTTAAGATGTGGGACCCCAATATTAGAGTGGCTAACCATATTCAAGATAAAAAGGTCCCAGAAATTGAGTACAAACATCAACCAAGTGTAGGATATGGTATTTACACAAAGGTAAGGAACTTTGAATAAGTCTTGTCTAAGGTTACAAACTACAAAATCAAATTAGAACATAGGTTGGTTATGGATAATAAGCCCTCGAGAGAAATATGGAAACTATATCCCTTGAATTATCATTTGTTTCCAAGACCATCTAGGACTACACATCAAGAGCCACTTATTAGATGACAATCTTTTAAGCCTCAGTAGAGAAAATTCGTAAAGTCACCCTAGGTTGGGCAACCTGATGATGTAAATGGAAAAGGTAAAGAAGTGATTCATGAGTCTAGCATAGAGCATAGACTTGGTGAAGGTCCATAAATTTAAGCATCCCCACCAATGCCTTCTTCCCTAGTAGAGGTTATTATTATGATTGCTTTGAAAATTGAAGAAATAGTGGAAAGTGCCCTTATTAACATCATAATTGCCTATGGTTTTAATAGGAAGAGGATCCATCTGAGGAATCAAGAAAATAATTAGTTCCATTGGATAGAGGAAAGAGATAAGTAGGATTGGCCTTAGTTCTTTTGGCTCTAAGAAATAGGCCTAGGTTAACTTTCACTCAAGCTACTAGTGAAATTAACCTCTTCAGTGATGGGAATCCTATTTATGGACCAATTATTCCTAATTGGTTTATTTATGGGAAGTTATAGAAAATCCCATCTCTTTATCCTTCATTGGCTTTGACTCAAGTTGACATGGATGTTCAAGATAATGTCAGGCCTTGAATTCAATATATTCTAAATAGACAAGCAAAAAGAAGCATCTAGATCCTTCACAATAAGGAAATCTAAGGTATTGACACCCAAGGAGCCTCTAAGAGTTCAAATATAGAGATTCCTAAATAACCAGATGTAAAGGAATCTAACCCTCTAGTCTATTTAAATACAAATACATCAACTCTTAAGAGAGTAGTGACCAAGAAGATTATTATTAGTACTAAGGAGTTCACCTTTCAAAATGTGAAACCATTTATATGTTTAATTCCTATTCTAGGGCAGGTAGTAGGGGAGCATCCTATATCTCAAGAAGATGTAGCTAATATGGCACTAGCCTAGTCAACAATGACCTTGTCTAGAGTTTAAGGAATGAAATAGAGGATTCTCAACATGGAGAAAGAAAAACAAGAATTAGAAGCTCAGATCCTCCTTTCAATTATTGAGGATGTATAGCAAGTGTTGAATAAATATTTGATGGACACATTTGAAAATTTGAAAAGTAGCAAGATTAGATTGAGTTCTTTAAACCATCAAACTAAGATGACACAAGCCTTAATCACTTAATGGTATAATTCTCAAGCTTAGGTGGAGGATCTCATCAAGGTACATAAGAAAAAGCACACATTGGACTTCAAGATTATCAAACATAGACATCTAGACATCTTCATGGTAGTTTTTATGGATAAGCAAGAGGATTTGATCACTTCAAGAAATGATGTCAATGAATTCATCAAGAAATAAATAGGCTTAGTAACATTAAATTTGAGAAACTTCTAGGGAATATATTAGATAACCCTTCTTAAACCACTACTATATGCTTGATTAGTGATGAAGAATTCAAGAAAAATGTTGGTGTTTACATCTAGGGCATCAAAGATAATAAAGGTCATTCAACCAAGGACAACTAAAAGATCCTTAATATCATTATTTCTATAAGGAAGCAAATTATATAAGTAGAATGTATCAAGGAACTTATATCTCAAGTTGATAATGAATTGATAAGTTAGTAGATCAAGAAGAGGATTGTCAAATGAAGCCTACAGTGGATTTTGAACTAATCAAGGAACAATATACCAAGGTGAAATACTTCCTCAAATAGGGATAATTGAAGGGCCCACAAATGAAATTCCTAGAAGAATATTCTTTTTGTAAAGTATATGATAGTTTATTAGCATATACTCTTTCTTGTCAAGTTGACATGTGACCTTCCACATTATATATTTATATTGAGGATAGTTGTCTTTATCCACATGTGGATATTTTAAAAGTTAACTAGTTAACTACCTATGTTTCTTATAAATAGGCATATGGTTACCATTTTTAGGGGAGAATTTTTGAGCAATTATATACCAAAAACATTTAATACAATTAAGAAATTCTAAAAAGATTATCTATATAGTTTTGTTGAATGTATATTCTACCTCTCAATTATAGATATTCATCTTGAATTTCAATGATTCTTCTTGGTTTAAGTTACATTCTTTGTCATAGGGTTATTAATTTTTTTTAAATACTAAATTGACAGTAAAGATCTCAATTATACTTCAATTTATTTACTTTGTATTTGGATGTACTTAAGTTATTTAGATCATAATAGAAAACCTTTAAAGTAAATTTGGTTATTACATATGATTCATATTTTTCCTTTGAATTTTGCCTAATTTGTGATAGAATTTGAGCTTATGTTGTTTTATAACATAAATTGGTTTAAATTTACTCAAAGTAATTGGAATTTTGTCATAGTATTTGAGATGAAAACCTACAATCACATTTCTTTCTTACTTTACCCTTCTCTTTTCTTATTTTTTAAGGATTCACTCTAGCTTAAAGATCATTGTTAATACTCATTTAGCTTAGCTTCTAAGTCATCAAAAAATATTGAATATCTAAATATTTAAACCTTGGTGGTTCCCAACCACTAAATAAAACAAATAGCATTGACAATTATCATACTTTAATTCTATTCCACCAAAAACATCATTGAATTGTCACAAACTGCAACTCATGCCTTAATTTTTTAAATCCTAAAATGAGTAGTGTTCATCAAAACTGAAGAGAACCTGTGGTACATTTTGAAGCATCAATAGGAGAATATCCATTGGCACTAGAAGGAGGGCCTCAATAAATATACTTAATATATTTTGGGTGTATTTGGTCAAAATTACTCTACATTTTACATGATTATGTTTCTTTTAACATAAATTATTTAAAGATTGGTGACCTTTACAAAAATATAGCCTTTCCTACTAATAATTTATTAATATTTAGAGTTAGGACAGCTTATTATATTGAAAACTAAAAATTCTTTGACAATAAGAAGTTTATTTGAGTCATAAGTTGTAAAGATTGGTCATCTTTGCATAATTCAATACATCTTTGAATTTGTTTAGTTAAAGATTGATGTCCTTTTGTCCTCTTATGAACAATTTTTTGTAAATTAATCTTAGTGTGCATATTATTTGTCATTATTTGTAAATTAATGTGTTACACCATATTTTAAAATAGGATCCTTAATCTTCAAGCTAGAATTACCAATGATTAGGACTAGATCACATTTAGAGACTAGAGAACCCTTGCTCAAACTAGAAATTCATAGAATGACTACGAAAGATAGAGGTAAGCATAAGTATTCTAAATATCTTCTAGAATCACCTTTGAAATGGATTCTTGTGCTTGATATTCATCCAAAAATGGCATGACTT
This sequence comes from Torreya grandis, assembly GCA_037957365.1. Taxonomy (NCBI): domain Eukaryota; kingdom Viridiplantae; phylum Streptophyta; class Pinopsida; order Cupressales; family Taxaceae; genus Torreya; species Torreya grandis. The sequence goes on along the minus strand of JARHVA010005918.1, from coordinate 100,203 downwards.
GGAAGTTACCCTATCAGTATACCAGGTACAATTCATGATTTACCATGTAATCTTGAAAAATATTTACCAATATTTAGTCCAACTAGTATTATGACTATCTAAGAACATGCTAAATATTTCAAAGCTATATCAATATTATTATATGTTATTCATGAATATTTAGCATGTAAGTTTTTCTATTTACATTCAAAGATACTATATATGAATGGCTCCTTAATCTACCTAAAAATTATATTATCTCATGGAATAACTTTGAAACTATTTTTATTGATCAATTTGGAAAGATCATAAGCCCTTGTGTCATCTATCATCAATTTACAACTATTAAGAGAGATACAAGTGAACCTATTAGGTCTTTTAATGATAGGTTCCAAAAGATGTTTATTTAGAACATGCATCCATATAAACCTAATGGAGTTTTAGATTTGGAGGTTTATAAAGACACTGTTGACCCCATGACTTCTGTGTCTCTAAAGAGGGCCCTTCCACTTATCACATTATCTCAGGCCTATTATGAAGTGGTGGTTATTAGCGACCAAATGCAACCCCAAAGATAGATGGATTACTATATCCTAAATGTTAATCCTCAAATTCTATCATTAGACCTTTTACCAAATAATAACCAAAATTCTTCAGCATTAAACCAATTCCCTATTTTAAATGCATTGCCTACTAGTTATACTACCCCTAATCAAAATTTAGGTTTCTTAAGGCATCAAGTTACCAATAGATTTCATGAAAATTATCATAGGATTTAGTGCCTATTAGTGGCATTAACAATAACCAAGGTCAACATGCTAAGGTTCTAAAAAATGAGAATGAGCTTATATTGAAAATGGTACAAAATCTTAGCACTAATTTTCTGTAATTGCAAAAACAAGTTGGTAATGCTAATGAAAACTCTAGAATGAACTTCACTTTAAAAAATTTCAATAGGCTTGGGGAAATTTTTCAAAATGATAGTTTCTATAATAATAAAGATAATGATCCTTCCTCTAGCAAAAGGAATATGGATATAAACCTCACTGATATTACCTTACCAGATTACTGTAGGGTGCATGCTAATTCTAAGCATGGTGAGATTGATTACATTGAGTTTTTTAAATCCTTTGAATCTTTTCAAGAAGAACTTGAAACATTTGAAGTGGTTCCAAACAAAGTTTCTACTACAAATTATTCTAAATCAAAACCATTTAACCAAGTCTATATGGTGGAAACTTTTCAAATCCCTTTTTAAGAAGATAATGAGCCTAAGAATATTCTTGAGGAGATTCAAGCATTCTAAAAAAAATTAAATACATATCCTTTGAGAAATAGGGAACAAAAACAACCATTGACTACCTCTACCCCTCCTAACAATTATGGAACCCCTCTAGAAACTACATCAAAGAATAATCATGAACCCCCTAGAAGAAGTTCTTCTAAGGTAATTATTGATCCTCCAAGCAAAACTAGCTACAATATAGTGGAGTATATGAAAATGATTAAACCTAATATCACTCTATACGAGCTAACTCATATCATAAAATAAATAAACTTACTCTTTGAATATTTGTCCAATAAAATTGAGAAGCCCCCTAAGAATGATAGTGAAAATGTAATTACGCAAGTAATCAAAGTAGAGTCTCCACCTTTTTTACTTACAGTCAGGATATTTGGGAAGAATGTTCATAATTGTCTTTTATATTCTAGAGCTTCAACCAAAATTATGCTTGTTGGGATATGTGAACAACTTAGGTTAAATCAAATCAAGTCTGACAAGGTAGTCACTCAATTGGATAAATCTAGAGTTAAGGTTATAGGAGAGATATTACATGTGCATATGCAACTGGCTAGTGAACCCATGGTTCAACAATTCATTGATATCCAAGTGGTAGAAATGCTTAGTGTTTATGGATCAATTTTGAGTAGAGAATGGACTAAGGCCTTAAATGGCTATATATCTACTAATTGCTCACATTTGTGTCTTCCTTGGAAAGGTGTGCCAAATCAAATAAGAGTGAAAAGGGAACCTCAAATGAAACACATGATAATAGATTATAACGTTGTTAAAGAAAGAGTAAATTTCTTGGATTATAATCTGGTAGTTTTCACTTTGGAAATTATAAAAAAAACTAGTTTCTAAGAGTTCTCTAATTTTTGGTTTGTGGAAGTTATACAATAATGGTACCAAGTGCAAATCAAGATCAATAGCTAGTATTTTATTTGTGAATCCTTCAAAAAAGTAATACAATGTAGCTTATAAGTTATAATTTCCTTGCATCAATAATTTAGCTAAGTATGAGGCCCCCATACTTGGATTATAGTTTGTCATTAAGCACAAAGTTAAGGAACTCCTTATTTATGGAGACTCTAAACATGTGGTTAAATAAGTGAGGAGTAAATACCAGTGTAAATTGTATTACTTAAAGAGATATAAGTTTAGGGTGTGGGAATTGATCCAATATTTTGATGCCTTCAACATCTTAGTTGTGCTAAGAGAATAAATTTTTTTTTGATGAGCTTGCCTCTACTACAACTAACCTCATGCCTAATCATGATTCTCAAAGCATCATTATTGAGATAATACCATGTAGTTTAGTTCTTGACAATATAAATCATTTCTAAATTTTCAATGATGATAAAAAATCATAGATTTCTTAACTAATTATAGAGATTTTAATGCTCACATTGTTGATAAAGTTGATGAAACTTTTCTTAAGAAGGAACTTAATGGTAAAATCATCCAATTAAGTGACAATAATATACCTAAAGGAATGATTTCATTAGAAAGACTATTTGATCCTGACAATATTTCTAAAGCAACTAAACAACCCAAGGTAAATGGTAGAGATTATCATGTGATGAACCATGGTCCACATGATCAGCCCCAAATGGTGAATATAGTGAAGGCTTGCACTAAAATGGAAAATAGAAAATCTAGAGAGTTAAAAAATACAAGGACGTAATTGATTGGTCTTATGAAGATTTAAAAATATTTGACCTGAGGGTCATTACTCATACTATACCTCTTCAATAAGGTTTCAAACCCTTTAGATAGAAGCAAAGGCTAGTCAACCCAATTTTAGAACCCATGATTTTTAAAGAAGTCAAGAAGCTATTGGATGCAAGGATAGTGTTTCTTATTAGTCATTCCACTTAGGTGGCAAACCTAGTCCCAGTTAGAAAAAAGAATGGAGAAATAAGATTGTGCATAGATTTTAGGAATCTGAATAGAGCATATAAAAAGTATAATTATCCTTTACCTTCTTTGGACTAGGTTATCCAAACTATTTTAGGATATTCCATGATTTCCTTTTTTGGATGGATTTTTCTACATATAACTAGGTGCTTATTGCTCCAAAAAATAGGATGAAAATAACTTTTACTACTAAATGAGGAACATATGCTTACAAAAGAATGCCTTTTGCATTAATTAATGTAGGGGCAACTTTTCAACGGGACATGAACCATGATTTTCAAGGTTTAGTGGGTAAATTAATCATAATATATATGGATTATCTTACAATATTTTCTAGAAATAGAGAGGAAATTTTCATACATTTGAGACAAGTATTTGGTAGATGCAAAATGTAAGGTGTATCTCTTAACCCCAAGAAAGGTATATTATGTGTCACTGAAGGAAAATTGTTGGGACATATCATTACCAAAGATGGGATTTCTATATATATTGATAGAGAAGATTTCAAATCTAAAATTATCTTTCCCAACAACCAAAAAGAACTTAAGTCATTCTTTGGTAAGATTAATTTTGTGAGGAAGTTTAGTTCAAGCTTCGCTAAGATTATCGAAAATTTGAATGATATGCTTAAGAAAGATGCTATAATTTCTTGGAATCAATAATATAAGAAGGCCTCAATTGAAATTAAGAAGGAAATCAATAAATCTCTAGTCATCATAAGTCCTTATTTCTCAAAATATTTCTATCTATATTTGTTTGCTTTTGAGTATACTATGGCTGTAGTGTTAACTCAAAAAGTTGATGGGAATGATCATCCCATAGATTTCATCAACACCAAATTTAAAAATGCATAAGTTAATTATTATATGATTGATAAGAAAGCTTATGCATTGGTAAAGGCATTAAATAATTTTAGACATTACCTCCTTAGAAGAAAGGTACATGCCATATTACCTGATCCAGCTATAAAACTCATGTTGAGTCAGAATGATCTTAGAGAAAGAAGAAGAAAGTGGATGGAAATTTTACAAGAATATGATATAGAGATGAAAATAGACAAATTAGTCAAATGTCAAGGTTTATTTTAGATGATCACTAGTATTGACCTAAAATTCCTTGTCATGCAAGTAGATCAATGAAATTTCCAACCCAATGAGTGGTATGACTCTATTATCCATTTACTTGTCAATGGTGTTTGTCCCCTAAGATTTATAAGAGAATAAAAGAGAGATTTGATGATCAAATTAAATCATTACCTCATCAAGAATGGAATCATGTATAAGAGGAAATTTGAGGGAATTTATTTGAGATGTGTGTCCAAAGAAGAAGTAGTTTGGATTATGACTACATTTCATGAGAAGCTGGGAAGTGGACACGCTTCAGGAAGAACCATAGCTCACAACATTCTTAGGGATAGATATTATTGGCCCAACCTCTTCAAATATGCTTATAATCATGTGAGGGAGTGTCATTCATGCCATATTTTTAACACAAAGTAGCTAAAGGCAGCCATGCCTTTACAACCCATGATGGTGGATAAAAATTTTACACAATGGGGATTAGAGTTTGTAAGATTAATCAACCCTAGTAATTATAAAGGTCATAAGTATGTCTTAACTACTATAGACAATTAAAATAGGTGGACTAAGGTAGTAGCCACTAAATAATTTAGAATAGAAGAGGTGATCAATTTCTTATAAGAAAATATTTGTACTAGATTTGGAAGCCCAATTTCATTGGTTTGTGACAATGGATCTGCATTCATTTTTATTGAAATGATGAAATGGGATTATGACCAAAGCATTCCACTCAAGTTTTCTTGTAATAAATGCCTTCAATTAAATGGTGTTTTTGAATCCATAATTTTTTTTTAATGAAAGCTATTAACAAATTTGTTGAAGTAGACCTAGAACATGGCATAAACTTCTTAAGTTTGCATTATGGGTAGATCAAATCATGATCAAACAAGCTCTCAAGGCTTCACCATTGTTTTTTGTATATATTCAAGATTATATCTTTCCCATCACCTTTAATTTTCCTACATGCACATTCATTCAAGAATACGTGGAGGGCAACCAAAAACTTATTAATTATAGGCTATTAGACATCATTCAAATGGAATATGCTAGAGAAAAGGCATTTACATACTTCAACAGATACTAATAAATCATGAAAAGATGGTTTTATTAGTGATATAAAGTAAAGGTATTTAAGCAAGGAGACTTATTAACTATTTGGGACAAAGCATCAGAACCTAAAGGTAAACGTGGTAAGTTCACCCCTTTATGGATTGGCCCATACCAAATTGCAGAAATTTTGGGCAACAACTTTTTTAGGTTGAAAAATATCCAAGGATCAAACTTTACTTTAAAAACCAATGGGAAATACCTAAAGTATTAATTTGATATTCATCCATCAGGGGTCTTCATGGAGTGAATGTGTAATATTTTTAAAGTTAGAATAGGTAAGCCAATTAGTTCCCTTTCTTGCTTTGTTTGTTCTCCCTCGTTGGGCTTGTATATATTTGTTTTGTTTTCATTTTGTTTATTTTTCTTGATTTGTAGTGTTACTTGGTTGTGTTAAATTTTCATGGTATTATTTTTTGGTTTGGAATTGCTCAAAAGTCTGGGTACAAATCTGACAAAAGTGAACATGAGGTTAAAATAAAGTAGAATGAAGCAACCAAAGGTACTAGTATAGATTGGTATAGGAATTTAATATCCTACAAAGATTTAAATCTTATCCTACATAAATACTTGGTTTTTATAAAAATCATATGTATACAATGTGAATTTAGTTTAATAACTCATATTCATGATGACACTTAAAACACATCCTTGTCATGGACTAAAGTTTCAATTAAAGGAGAGTATCCGAATGCCAGGGCATTTGACCAAATCCTTAAAACCAGCCTGTATTGGTTTCTAACCTTTGCAAATAGGACCTAGAAAATGTAAAAAGAACTCATTGAAAAATATGGAAATAGAAACAAAGGTGATTTAGGTAATCTCCACTAAGGCTATGGGTGCCTGACTGGCAGTGGAGTAAGACCTTGAGTGGAACCAAAGGTATCTCTGTTGGGGCTATAGATGCCTAGTTGGTAGCAAATCAATGTCCAAGCCTCCCCTAAATTAAGATTTGTTATTATTAAATAATATCTAAAGTGATTAAATTTAAGTGTAATGGACCAAAAGGATATGAACCTAGACATTATTTCTTGAAACTCATCACAAACAGTAGGTGGAATCAAAGCACACACTGCATGTTTATGTTTTAATATTTAAGTTTAAATTTTATACATAAGGAACTTATTTCAATTGAAATTTGATTTAGGAGAGAGTATATGTCCAAATGGGATATATAATTCATGTACACATTTTAACTAAAGCCCTATGTTCCAACATATTACTATGTTGCCCCTGTGAGTCATCATTTGTTGAGACCAACACCCCCCCATCTTTATTTTTTGAAAATGGGGACCCTTGTGATTGTTTATATAACCTATATATACTAGAATAAGTGTGAAATATTATTTGATCTTAAGTTTTAAAGGTAGGTCAATCTTTAGAAAAGACATGAGCTTTGGGGTATTTGATTATGATCATGTTTTATAGATTAATGTTGCTAAATAATAATATTTAAGGTGATTAATTTTAGGTTACATGGAAGAAATTAGGGTTCATAAATAGTAAACTTTAAGGTTTTTAATTTAAACATTCATGATAAAATCTAGCGATAAATTTTATGCATGATCAGGTTTTAACTTAAAGCTTGTGTGCTTTTATAGATCGAACACTTTATAGTTATTCATTTTATTTAATCCAATGGTGAAACAAGCTAAATGTATTTTAAAAAGGTATATGGTTAATGGTTTTGGCTCCATTCAGGATCTAATGGTGATCACTTGATCAAATATTTTAAATATAATTGTGCAAATTAAAGCTAAAGCTTTAAGAACTCCCAAGGGATTTGAACGTAGCATTCTATTATTAGATCAATAAATTCCATTTTATTAGATTTAATAGGTTAAATACCATAATTTGACATCTATGAGGATGTATTTGATGTGATTTAACCCATCAAATTTAACTTAAATAATCCTTGAATCATTGGGAACTCCTGAGGGCTTTACATGTGGCATTCAATTATTGGATCAATAAATTCCATTGTCTTAAATTCGATAGGTTTGCTCCCATAATTTAACATATATGAGGATGTATCTAACATGACCAAACTAATCAAATTTAACTTATAGAATTTTTAAATACTAAACAAATGGGGCATTTATAATAACCTTTTAAGAAATTCCTAGATTTTTACGAAGATAAATCTAGTATATAAAGATTTTAGCCTAAGTCATTTTGTGTTTTTTAAAAATAAAATTATAAATGACATTTTAAAACCTAAGTTTCATATAATCATGTAACTAATTAAAAGGTGAGCATCTTGTAGGATCTAATAGTGATCACTTTTTTTTTGGATTTGATCTAATGGTGCATCGATTGAAAGTCCTTGAAAAAGGCAAACGGTTAACGATTTGGCCCTAGCCAAAATCTAATATGGATCACTTTCTTGTTGGATTTGATCTAATAGTGTGAAAAAGTTGAGGATTTTTCAAAGGAATTATAGGCTTGACACATGGAATAATTAATGATCTTAAAGATCAAGAGACCAATGAAATGTAAGGACCTAGATTCAGTTTTTCAAAGCAAACTAAAGAGGACTTTTGAAATCTAACGACTAGCCTTCAACTAGCATTTATGAAATTTGTAGTGAAGGGTATGGAACCCTTCCACATAAGCTCCATTTAGGTATATAAGATAAAAATTAAAGATATCCTATGCTTGATAATGTAAAAGACATTAGAATGAGGTCCCATCAAAATTGAGGCATGTATGAAATCAAGAGTTGGATATTTTCACCGTTAAAGCTAGAAACCCTAAACCCTATATAAAGGACTTATGTTGGTTCAATTGATCACATAGAAATTAAAGTAAGTGAAAATTGAATTTATAGAAAGATCCTTAGTGATTTCTTTGTTTTCATCAATTACAATTCAGTGTTATCAATGGTAGTAGATAAGCAATAGATGAAAATTGAAGCAAGGCTTTATCTAACTTTAGAGAGTGAAGGAAAGGTTTGTAGAGACATAGAATTAGATTTATTAAATTTACATGGAATCAATAATTGGTCCAAATTATTCTTATTTATAGAGGATTTACAAACAATTTCCAAGAAGGAAAAGAGGAATGCTTTAGTGCACCAAAGATATAAAGACCTAGTATCAATTCAACTACCAGGCCTTCACCATGCAGCTACTAAACTAGAGGTAATGCATTGCATTGACCTTCTTGTTCCTATTTTTGGTGATTATAGAATAGATGAATAATGGATTATTCATGAAAGAAGTATCAATAAAGTTGAATGTATAACTCCCATGGCCTTTAAGGCTTCTTTTAAGTTCCCTTTGCCTCATGTTGATCTCACATCCTTGAGAGAATGGACAAATTCCCAAAACTTGGATTTAGTCCTCACACCTTGGTTAAAACAAGGTTCCCATGTTTTTAGAACCCCTAATGGTGAGATTCAATTTCTCAATTAGGGAGGGCATTAGGGTATCTATGACCTTATTGAATAGAGCCTTTGGTTCCTCTTATATAACTTATTTGAGTAAGGTTTGGGTATCTTATGTCCATTACATGTTAGAGTGGAGATTAACACCTCCCATTGAAGACTTAATAAGTTTTTTCTTGGCCAAATAATTTATAGTCAGCAATAGAAATACATCCAAACAATTATTTATGATGTCTTACCTCTTGGATTCACTCTTAGCCTCTATTAATTTTCTTGGCGTCTGAAATTGGTCCACTGATGATAGAATTGTCATTTCCCATAATTAATACAAATTGCATATTTTAAAATATAGGAATCACACACAATTCATATGTGATGCTATCTTCCTAATCATTTTTGAGGCAATCACTGTTATCCTTATGTCCAAGCTTCATCCTCTAATCAAAATACAAGTGGAGACCATGGGGATGTATGGTTCTATCTAAATTTCACTATAATAAGGATAGAAGGAATCATGGTCCAACCATATAGATTGTCTATATATGTTCCTAGTAAGCTTTCAAAGCAATAAATTACTTATCAAACCATCCAAGGAATGGATTAGATATGTAAAAAGAATAAGAAGGATTAGGTTCATCATTTTCAATTGGACATTAGCAAAATTGTAATCAAGGATTAAAAGTAGTTGGATATCATGGTGGTGAATAGGAAATCTTTGGATTTACAACTAGAGGATCTTAAGATATGAGACCCCAATGATAGAGTGGTTAACCATATTTAGGATAAAAAGGTCTCAAAGATTGAGTACAAACATTAACTAGGTGTGGGAGATGGTATTTACACAAAGGCAAGGAACATTGAATAAGTCTTGTCCAAGGTTAAAAAGTATATCATCAAATTAAAACATAGGCTGGTTAGGGATAATAATTCCTTAGGAGAAATATGGAAACTACATCCCTTGGATTATCATTTATTGCCAGGATTATCTGAGACTGCACATCAAGAGCCACCTATTAGAGGATAATCTTTTGAGCCTTAATAGAGAGAATTGGAAAAGTCACCTAAGGATGTAAAGGGAAAAGGTAAATATTCATTTTATGAGTCCAACATGGATCATAAACCTAGTGAAGGTCCCCAAATTCAAGCATCCCCACCAATGTCTTCTTCCCCAATAGAAATTATTAGCATGATTGCTTTGAAAATTAGAGAAATAGTGGAAAGTGCCCTTATTAACATCATAGCTACCTATGGTTTTGATAAGGAAGAGGATCCATCTAAGGAATAAATAAAGGAATTAGTTCCATTGGATGGAGGAAAGAGATAGGTAGAATTGGCCTTAGTTCCTCATGATCTAAGAAAGAGGCCTAGTTTAACATTCACTCACCCTACTAGTGAAATTAATGTATTTAGTGATGGGAATCCCATTTATGAACCAGCTATTCTTGATTGGTTTATTTATGGGAAGTTTCATAAAATTTCATCTCTTTCTCCTTCACTAGCTTTGACTCAATTTGACATGGACGTTCAGGATAATGTCAAGCCTTAGATTCAGGATATTTTGAATAGACAAGTAGAGAGAAGCATCCAAATCCTTTGTAACAAGGAAGGCTAATGGATTGACATCATAAGATCTTATGAGAGTTCAAATTTACTAATTCCTAATTATCCATAGGTAAAGGACTCTAACCTTCAAGTTTATTTCAATAAAAATACAACTCTTGAGAGAGTAGTGACCAAGAAGATTACTGTTGGTACTGAGGATTTCACATTTCAAAAGTTGGAACCATTTGTAAGATTAACTCCTATTCTAGGGTAGGTAGTAGGGGAGCATCCTATATTTCAAGAATATGCAGCTATTATGGTATTGGCCTAGTCAATAATGACATTGGCTATATTTTAGGGAATGAAACAAAGTATTCTCAACTTGGAGAAAGAAAATAAAGATTTAGAATCTCAAATCCTCCTTTTAATTCTTGAGGATGTATTTCAAGTGTTTACTAAATATTTGATGGATGTATTTGAGAATTTGAAAATCATCAATCTTATATTGAGTGCTTTAAACCATCAAAATGAGATGACACAAGCCTTAATCACTTAATGATAGAATTCTCAAGCTCAGATGGAGGAGCTCATCAAGGTACATAAGACAAAGTAGGCATTGGACTTCAATATTATCAAACTTAGAGATTTGGACATCTTCACAATAGTTTTGATAGATAGACAAGATGAATTGACCACTTGGAGTAATGATGTCAATGAACTCATGAAGAAAGACATAGGTTTAGTAATTTGGATTGAGAAACTTCTAGGGAATATATTAGATAACCCTTCTCAAACCACTATTATAAGCTTGATTAGTGATGAAGAATTCAAGAAAAAGGTTAGTGTTCACATTTAGAGCATAAAATAAAATAAAGTTTATTCAGCCAAGGACAACTAGAAGATCCTTGATATCATTATTTCTATAGGGAAGGAAATTTCAAAAGAATAATGTATCAAGGAACTTGTAATTCATGTTGATAATGAATTTGACAAGTTAGTAGATCAAGAAGAGGATTGTCTAATAAATTCTACAATGGATTTTGAGCTAATCAAGGAGAAATATACTAAGGTAAAAGACTTCCTAAAATAGGTCTAATTGAATGGCCCACCAATGTAATTTCTAAAATAATACTCTTTTTGTAAATTATATATTAGTCTGCTAGCACATACTCTTTCTTGTCAAGTTAACATGTGACCTTCCACATTGTATCTTTATATCAAGGACAATTGTCCTTATCCACATGTGGATATTTTGAAATTTAAATATTTAACTACTTATGTTTCCTATAAATAAGCAGATGGTTACCATTTGTAGGGGAGATTTTTTGAGCAATTATATACCAAGAGCATTTAATACAACTAAAAAATTCTAAAAAGATTGTTTATATAATTTTGTTGAATGTCTATGCTACCTCTCAATTGTAGATAATCATCTTGAATTTGAATGATTACTCTTGTTTTAAGTTACATTCTTTGACATAGGGTTGTTAATTTGTGCTAAATTCTAAATTGACTATAAATATCTCAAGTATACCTCATTTTATTTGATTTGTATTTGGATGTACTTAGGTTATTCAAATCATAATAGAAAATCTTTAAAGTAAGTTTGGTTATTACTTATGATTCATATTTTTCCTTTTAATTTTTCTTGATTTGTTATATAATTTGAGATTATGATATTTTATAACATAAATTGGCTCAAATTTTCTCAAATTAATTGGAATTTTGTCATAGTATTTGAGATGAAAACCTGCAATCATGTTTCTTTCTTACTTTACCCTTCTCTTTTCTTATTTTTTTCAAGATTCACTCTATCTTAAAGATCATTTTTAATAATCATTTAGTTTAGCTTCTAAGTCATCTAAAACTTTTGAATATCTAAATATTTAAACCTTGATGGCTCCCAACCACTAAATCAAAAAAATATTGTTGGTATTTCTCATACTCTACTTTTATTCCACCATAGACATCATTGAATTGTCACAAAATTCAACTCATGCCTTGGATTTTTAAAATCATAAAATGAGTAGTATTGATCAACACTAAAGAGCACCTATGGTAAATTTCAAATCATCAATAGGTTCTAATCCATAGTAACTTGGGTTAAGGAGAAGAATGGTAGCCTTAAAGATAGTATGTAGATGCCAATGAAGGTGGAGGGAAAGATTTGGTAGCTCAAGGAAGATTATCTAAAGTATCCTTTGACTGCAAGTGTTGTTTCCTTATCTCATTAATATTCACATTGGTGCTTTCCTTTATCTTTTGTAACCTCTTGTTATAACATCTATAGGTGAGCTCATTGATGATTATCCTAAGAATATACCTTCATGAAATATATAATAATTTTTTTCTAAGTCTTCATCATCCTTTTTGATGAATTATTTTCTCCCAAACACTCTAAAGTGTTCCACATTAGTAGGTCTGCCTTTCCATAGTTCATAGGGAGTCTTGTTGTCATTAGTCCTTATCTATCCTCCATTCAAACTATATAATTTAAATCTTATGACTTATTTTCAATAACCATCAGTTAATATAGACTCATTTAGCATATTTATATCCTTCTCTTGAACTATCCTATTCTTTCTCTTTAATACCCCATTTTTCAAAGTTGTCCTAGCTACTGATAATTGTATCCTTATTCCATTAACCTCAAAAAAATTATCAAAATAATTGGAAAAAACTCACCTCATATGTTAGATATTATACACCTTATATTCCCATTATTCTCATTCTTAATAAGAGCCTTGAATTCCTTGAACTTGTCAAGATCTTCTGACTTTTCTCTCAATAATGCTACCCAAGTCGTTCTTGTGTAATCATTTATGAGTAACATGAATTAGCTATCTCCTTGAATGATTTGAAATATTGTAGGCCCATAGAGATCAATGTGTATTAAATCCAAAGTTATTTTAGAAGAGTATTCCTTGGACTTGAACCTTCTTCTATTATGCTTACTATGTTCACATGCCTTGCAAAGTGTGTTTGTAGGTTTGGTGATTTTGGGCATGTTCTTCACAAACTTCTTATAGATTATCTTGACTACAATGTCAAAGTTTAGGTAGCCAAACCTTTAGTGATTTCATCCATATTACTCATAAAACATCTCTCCTTTTTTATCTCATTCAAGATATATATTGTTCTCAATCCTCTTAGCATTGAAAATTAGCCTTCCTAATTTGGCTTTTCTTATCTCACATCCTCTATCGTGAAAGGTTAGTGTGTGTCCTTTGATTTCACATTTGACTTACAATAATTAGGTTATATTTCAAACCTTCCAAATACAACACATTTTATGTCTTAGTCTTCCCATTTTCCAAACTCAAGATACCCTTGCAAACTATATTGGTAGATGTGTTGTGTCCAAACGTCACTATTCTTAGAACATTCATATTTAATGAGATGAACTTATTTTATGTCTTGTCATGTGGTTTGAGAAACCACTATCTATATAACATTTCATACCTTCATCTTGAATTTGAAAGGTAGTTTGATCTAGTATAGAATCCACTTTAGTCTTCTATTCTTCCTTAGTAAATATTTAATCTTGAATCTTGGCCTCAATATGGTCAGTCCTAAGTTGATTTAGATTTCATACCAATGTTTTGCCCTTCTCAATCAATCTAGGTGCTTCACATATCTTCTTGAATATTGAAGGCCTTCTAACTATATTATAATAGAGTCTTGTAATGTGTCCTATATTATGATAACTATATCAATCAACATTTATGTACTTACCTCTTGACTAATTACTCATTTTCCCATGGTTCCATGATAGCTTATCCCTTATTGCATTGGGATACTTGGTTGGTCTTTTAATGTTGGAAATATTAGATTTTTATGACTTCTCATGTTCTTTTTCAAACTTTCACATCTTTTCTATGAGTTTTTCATTCTCAACATTCAATGAATTTAACTTTGTATTCAACTAGTCATACTCGACTTCCTTTGACCTAAACTTTGTGTTGGCACCTTCTAACTAACTCCTGAGATCCTTAATATTCATATTTTGATTCTTCAAATCATCAACAACACTTATGAGCTTATGTTCAAGGTCTAATTTGGCTTCTTCTTCTTTGTTTTCATAATATACTTCATCATATGTGTTATCTTCTTTTTTATCACTAGACATTGTGTGCTTATTAAGATCACCTTCAAGTTGTTAGACTTTCTTGAAAGGACCAGGATCTAATAATGATTCTTAGAAACATAATGAATCATAATGGGGGTAGATAAATATCTTAAAACTTTCTTTCACATGTACTTTAACATTCCTTGAACCATCAAACAAATACAAAGATATAATAATGCATAAAGAGTCATTCATATGAGCATAATAAAAAAATACACATTTGAGTGGGAATCCCTCAAGGGGAATAAAACACACTAATCCATGAAAATTTACTATATTAATATAATTCAAAATATCATAATTTTTTGAATCACCAAATCCACATGGAGCACCAACCCCAATTATCCAAGCACCAACCTAGCTAAGCTTTAGTAAACACCAACCTATAAGGAGGAACCAACCCCATAGATGACTGAGTAAAAACTTAGACACTTGATTGATTTGATCACCTTAATAACACCTTGTTTCTAAACCTATTGATGATGACCACCTCTTCATCTCTTCACACTCTTATCCCCCTCAGACTTCCTACTAAGTCTCTTTGCTCAACTAGGTCTCTTCAAGATAGATTAGGTCATATGACCTTGATATTAATATAAAATACCCATTTTATGGTATATAATACCTACTTGATCTCTTTAAATTTTTATATCTTTTGCTTCCACTCCTTTTTTCTAACTCTCCAAATAAGCCTATTAGGCCTTATTCTTATACTAGGTTCTTGCTCATATATCTCTTGGTCAGCCACACACACTTGAACACTTATATTTTACACAAAATAAGATATATGACATGATAAAAACATTAATAAATAATTAAATTAGTATGGTCATATCTCAAATGTACCAAATCCTTTTTTAGGCCTTAATGGGACCTTTTCAATTAGGTCTTCATTAGTACACGTTACGCTTTGATCTCATTGGAATAATTTAAAACTTCATACATGGATATAAAAATTTATATTACACTCAAATATACCCATACTAATCTCAACTTAGTTCCATGACACTTTTTATCTCCAATCACCACTTGAAGCATTCCATTAGTACTTGTTTAAATTTGGCCTTCATACACACAAAAAGGTCTGTCTTAAACAACCAAAGATAAAAAAATGTCTACCCACACAATCATGAATACAAATCATATTATTATAACCTCAAATACCTAAAAAAACTTAACCAAGTGCATTATAATTTATTACATAGGGAAAAATGACTCAAAAACACTCCTACAACTTGCTCACTCAGAATTGTCAATTTTCCTTAAAGATGAATCATGGTGAATCAGACATCTAACACTTGTATATACATATTTAATGACTTCTGATGTATTTATATTATCCTATGATATCATAATAACATTTTCATATAGAAACATAATATGGTCAAATGAAAATATTGGTCTTGCAGACCAATCTCTTAACCTTATATCTCACTATCTCATTTAAACCAAATAGGTCAACTCATGAGCAAATTTTTCACTATAACCATTGAAGTTAAAAAATTATACCAAACATGAACATCTTATAGGTATTGAAAAATATCTCCATGCACATTTTTCATCACTATTTCATGATAACACATCCCTAATCATCTTCTCACTAGCTAACTTAGATGACTAGTTTAGCATACTTGAGGGATAAAAACTATCCAGAAACATTAATTTACATGAAACATGAGTCTTTAACTTCATATTCCATCCATTTTGACAATCTAACTTAGTCATCTCTGGCCACTACAATAAATTTATGATAAATTTACAATTTCTTATAGGGTTTTCTCATATACCTAACAACTCAAACACACTTATAGGTGCCTAGGAGATTTGAATAAAACATACAATATATTACCTAAGCATAACAATCAATTTTGGGCACTTTTTATCAATGTGTTCAACATCACATCCTTATTAAGGCTATAATATGGTTTAAACATGTTTCTATTATTAATAATCATTCATAAAGCATAGCCCTTCAATCAAAAAACAAATTCCTATAATTTTTATCTAGGACCATTTCCCATATACCATTAAGATTAGGCTCTTATGTAGGGGTTTTATGAGCTAATGAGCACAAGAAAAACCTTCTCGGGTAGAGAACTCTTCATTTTGTGCACTTGAGAGACCTCAAAACTACTTTTCATTCATTATCCTTCAAAATTTAACCTCAAACTTCGTGCACATGATTAAAAAATCTTAACTTACCTTTGTCAATTATCCCCTAATCACACTTGCCTTGAAAACTGATCCTAATACCCCATTAGGCCACACTCTCTATCTTTAGTTTCTTAGACCTTAGATTACAAACCACATTAGGCCTTACAAATGACCTTCATTCCTATTTAAAAGTACTCTAAAAAAATCTCACAAACTCAAAAAACCTCCCTCATGCTTAAAAACTTATTTATATCCTTCATAGGCCTTGAAAATAGATCATGATGCCTCATTAGTCTAGGTAGGTCTAGAAATGGTCTAGTTACAGACTTAATCTATAGGTCCTACCCCTGTAGGCTCACCTTGAGACTCTTATGAGTGATCCAATACTTCAAATACATGTTAAATAAAACTTATATAACATATCATGCCTCTATCCATCCATCTCAATAAGCCATCATGTTCTTTGATGCACAAAACTAGGCATCATATGCACATACCTTCTCAAGACACTACTAAGATCAAGCACGTGATAACAAGGAAATTCCATGATGACATTTAAAACACTAATTTAGTCATAATATCATATATTACACTCTTAAAAACACTAAAACATTGATTAATATTCTCTCTCATAGCTACATTCTTCAATGACCTCATGAAGACCTTCTCAAGAACCTTTGACATTAATGTTAACACCAATGCCAAACCTCAATAATAGGAACAATGATAAAAATATCCCCTTTTGTCATTGATGGAAAAACACACTAAAAATTTATCATTCTTATCTCCCCATTATATTATTTCTCCCCCTTTGACATATATGACAAATTGATGTTTATAACTCCTTGGATCACACTCCTCGCAACCAAAATACTCAACACATAGGACTATGAGTTTATGAGACTTAATAAAAAAATGATCCTCGTATCTTCATACATACCTTCTTAGAACAACTCACCAGTTCTTGAATATAATGAACCTGATTATCTCCCCCTAATTACTTGGCTTCTTCACTTATTTCTAAGGGTAGGAATTACACCCAATTCTTATCTTAAGTGTTCAAATGTTACCTTTGGAAGTGGTTTGGTCAAAATGTCTACAATATGATCCTATGTAAAAACATATTCAAGTTTGATACCTTGTTCACTTAGGTTCTCTCTTAAAAAAAGATACTTAATGGGAATGTGCTTGGTCCTTGAGTTCATGACAGGGTTTTTTGAGATGACTATAACACTTGTATTATCATGATAGATAGGGATAAGACCATCATACTCCACCTTTTAGTATTTTGGGGTCTATTTCATCCATAAGACTTAAGTGTAACATGAAGCTACTATAATTTAATCAACCTCACAAGTGGATAATTTTATTGATGGTTGCTTCCTAATTATCCATGAAACTAGGCACCAACCTAAGACGAAAGCTCCTCCACTAGTACTCTTCCTATCATCTAGACCTCCTGCCTACTTTGCATCTATATAGTCTATCAAATTAACTCCTTGCTTCTTAGATACCATAATCCATATTCCTCTTGAGATACTTGAGTATCCTTTTAATAGCTTGTAGATGATAATCCTTTTATATCTACTTAAAACCTTCTCATGAGACCTATTGCTTGCATGATGTCAGGTCTAGAGGTAGTGGGGTATATAAAAATTCAAATAATTTACCTATATGACATTTTATTGACCTTTAGAGACTCATCTTCCATGGTCAAATTATACCTTGTGATCATAGGTTTACTAACTACCTTGAAATCTTCCATCTCAAACTTCTTCAACATCTATCTTATGTACTTGGCTTATGAAATAAATATACCTTTTTTAGATTGAGTGATTTTTTTTGTTAGACTGGAGGAATCGGTACTACAACATCATTGAACCAGTATAACATGGTCTCCCTATAACCTCCAGTATGCTAGGTAAACTTTTTTATGTGATCAGTGATGCTGGCGTGACACACCCTCCAATACCATGGGGCAGGGGGGAGACTAGAACCCATGACCAACAGAGCCACAACGGAAGTAATGAACCAACTAGTCTAGGCCCCCCACCCCAGATTGAGTGATTTAAAACCCAAGAAGTAATTATAGTTCTCCTAGTATGGAGATATAAAACTCTTTCTTCATCACCTTTTCAAATCCCTTAGTCATGTTATCATTGTTTCCACCAAAGATGATGTCATCCACATAGACAACTACTATCAATTGATTATCATCTTCTAAATTTATGTATAGGTTACTATCTTCAACTCCTCTTTTTAATCCTTGATCTAGAAAATAACTTTCCAACCTATCATACCAAGCTCTAGGATCTTATATTAGACCATAAATATCCCTTTTAAACATGTAAACATATTCCTTGTCACCTGATAGTGAGAACCCCTTAGGTTGCTCTATGTATACCTCCTCTTCCAAATTCCCATTCAAAAAGGAGGATTTTACATCCATATATTATACCTTAAATCTTTTGAATATTTAATATGATAGAAAAAATAGCATGTCCTCCAATATTGATACTAGTGCAAAGGTCTCATTAAAGTCTATCCCTTTAACTTGTGCATATCCATTGTATTCAAATCTATCCTTTTTCCTAGTGACTTCTACATATTAATTCAACTTGATTCTAAACACCCATTTTATCCCAGTGACATTCTTGTCATTAGGCCTAGGAACTAATTCTAAAGTCTCATTATTATCTATTTTGTCTAACTCCTAATTCATATCACTTATCAAAAATTTGTATTTGCTTTATGCTATAATATTATTTGGTTCAATATTAGATAATAGAGAAATATTATCTTTATTTATATTACTTCCTAGTCTCCTCCTTATTTGCATACATGTAGGGTTATTTCTAATGATTTGAGATTTATAATGATCTCTTTGAATTTATATTAAGGATCCTTTTGAGTCTTTTCTCTCCTCAACTTCTCCTTACTCATCAACCACTATAGTTTCATTTTCATTCTTGAAGAACATATTCTCTGAAGTATCCTTTGACTATGATTATGATTTCCTTGTCTCATCAATATTCACACTAATGTTTTTCACAATCTTTTATAAATTCTTGTTATAACATTGATAAGTTGACCTCATTAATAAGTATCCTAAAAATATACCTTCATAATATCTAGAATTAAAATTTCTTAAGTCTTCATCATCTTTTTTGATGAAAAATTTGATCCCAAAAACTCTAAAGTGTTCCACATTAGCATGTGTACCTTTCCATAGTTCATAATGAGTCTTTTTTCTATTAGTCCTTATCTATCCTCTATTTAAATGTATACTTTAGTTCTTAATACCTCTCTCTAATAACCATTAGATAATATAGACTCATTTAGCATAATTTTAGCCATCTATTAAACTATCTTATTCTTTCTTTCCACTACCCCATTTTGTTGAGGCATCCTAGCTACTGAGAATCATCTCTTTATTCCATAAACCTCATAAAATTCATAAAACTCATTAGACTAAACTCACCTCCTCTATCATATCATACACACTTAATCTTCCCATTTTTCTCGTTCTCAATAAGAGCCTTGAATGACTTGAGAGTCTCAAGAGATTATGACTTTTTTCTCAACAATGCTACCTAATTTATTCTTGGATAGTCATCTATGAATAACATGAATTAATTATCCTCACAGGAAGAAGGAAACACATCCTATCCTGCATGAAGGCCTAATTCTATTAATCGAAGGCTATTGCAAGAATAAGGATATGGTTAAGAACCCTAACCAGAGGAAAAATAAGGAGTTTGGGAGCAAAAAGAGTGAATTTGTAAAAAGGAAAGATAAAATTAATTTCCCTAGTGCCAAGAACCAAAATGTAGATGAAGATAGAGAGCAGGAGAGAATTGATAAACTTAGGGAGGAAAGTTTGGAGGAAGAGGAAGGAACTGAAAGCCAGAATATAAATTCAAATGAGGAAGAAGAAGTTCAAGAGAAGAATGAGGAAGAAGAAGTTCAAGAGAAGAATGAGAAAGGAGTCAACATAGAGGAGGAATCTAAAAATAGTAAAGAAGAAGCTGAGGAAAATCAGAAAATGTCAGAGGAAGATATTGTCCAGGATGGCCCTGTTGAGGACCTTGTTTCAAGAAATGAAAGGGAAAATATAGTTCAAGATGACAATCAAGAAATGGACATGGAAATTCAAACTAGAACAAAAGAACAGTATCAAAGGGGCTGAGAGGATTGCTTTGAAGAAGGCGGGAAAAGTCCCAATAAGAATACTGAGGATTGGAGTGAGAAAAGGCAGAACGATGGAATGCACACACCTATGAGCTGGGTTAATTAAAATGTAGAGGCTTCTCTCCAACTTGATTCTTGGATGTTTAAGGAGATTATGGATCTCAAAAGGAAAGTGGAAATTATGGAAGACAACCAGAAAGCTGTATGGAACAAAATTAACAATATGAAAAAATAGATAAGAGACATCCCCGTCAAGCTCAAAGATTACGAGAATAACCTTAGGGAACTCATCAAGGAGAATAGAATGAAAATGGAGGAAGTAATGTCCAACATATATGTTACAGCTGTTAATATTGGAAAAAGAGCTAATGAGGAGATCAAATCATTGGAGGGGCCTAGCAAAAGGATGAGACAAAGCTCAAGAAAGAAGGCTATACAAGAGGGAGCCAAGCTGGCAGCTACTACCACTCAGGATACTGTTGTGAAAGGTAAAGAAATAGTGAAAATGATTTTGGAACTAGAAGAATAGTCTGATTCTTCTTGTTGGTTATGTTATCTGGTCCTGTTCACTAGTTTTTTGTAATCTTCTGTCTATGGTGTAGCTAGATGTATGTTAAATCTGGGTATTGACCTGCTGTCTTTTTGGTGGTTTCAAGTCCATATAAAACTTGTTCTTGCTACTTCTCTAGAGTAGTTTTTAGGTTCTGCCTATGGTCGTTGATGCTTTATCTTTCTTTCCTTATATTTGGGTATTGGGGTCCCTTCAAAACCTATTTTTACCTTAATCTAAAACATGAATTAATTATCTCCTTAAATGATTTGAATTATTGTAGACCCATACATAACATTGTGTATTAACTCCAAAGTTATTATAGTAGAGTATTCATTGGAATTGAACCTTCTTCTAGTTTGTTTACCATGTTGACATGAATTAAAAAGTGTGTTTTTAGGTTTGGTGATTTTAGGAATGTTACTCATAGAATTATTAGAGATTATCTTGATTATATTATCAAATTTTAGGTGGTCCAACATTCTATTCCATATCTAACTTTCATCCATCTTGATCATAAATCATCTCTCCTTATTGATCTCATTTAGGACATAGAGATTTTTCTCAATCCACTTAGCATTGGCAATTAGCCTTCATAATTTGGCTCTGCTTATATCAAATCATCTATCATGAAATTTTAATGTGTGTCCTTGATTTCACTTTTGACTTACACTAAGTAGGTTATGTTTCAAACCTTCCACATAAAATACATTTTGTGTCTTGGTCTTCCCATTGTCAAAACTCAAGATACCATTGCCAACTATATTGGTAATTACTTATCTCCAAACCTCACTATTCCTATAGTATTATTATTTATTGAGATGATCTTATTTTTGTATTCTATCATATGGATTGAGAAACCACTATCTATATACCATTTCATACATTCATCTTGAATGTGAAAGGCAATCTTAGCTAGCATAGAATCTACTTTAATCTTTTGTTTTTACTTAGCAAATAGTCCATCTTGACTCTCGGTCTCAATATGATTAGTCCTAACTTGATTTGGAATCCATACCCATGTTTAACCCTTATCAATCACTCTAGGAGATTAATATATCTTGTTTAATCTTGAAGGCCTTCTAACTCTATTATAATAGAATCTTGCAATGTTTCCTATATTATGACAACTATAGAAAACAAAATTTATGTACTTACCTCTTGACTGATTACTCCTTTTCTCATGGTTCCATTATAACTTATCCCTTATGGAATTAGGAAACTTTATTGGAATCTTTTAATGTTGGTACTCTTGGCTTTTTATAACTTTTCATGTTTTTTCTCAAACTTGATCATCTTGTATATGAGTTGTTAATGTTAAACCTTTAAAGAATCTATCTCTGTATTCAACCAGTCATACTCAACTTCATTTGACCTAAACATTATATTGGAACCATCTAACTAACCCTTGAGATAATTGATAGTATTTTTTTGATGATTCAAATCATCAAGCAAACTTATGAGCTCTATTTCAAGTTTTTCTATAGCTTCTCCTTTTTCATTGTCATAGTAGACTTATTCATCACATATGTTGTCTTGTTTTTTAACACTAGCCATCTTGTGATTTTTAGGATCACCATCAAGATGTTAGACTTGATTAAAAGGACTAGGATATGATACTAATTATTAGAAACAGAATGATTGCAATGGGGGTGAATTAGCCACTTAAAATATTCTTTCATATATAATTTAACACTCCTTGAACCATTAAATAAATACAAAGATATAGCAAGGCATCAAGAGTCATTCACATGAGCATAACACAAAAACATACATGTGAGAGGGAATCCCTCAACGAGAAGAAAAACCATTGATACATGTAAATGGACTATAGTCCTATAAGTTAAAATATCATAATCTTGTCAAGCATCAACTCCACATGGATCACAAACCCCAACTAGCCAAGTACCAACCCAACTAACCTTTAGTAAGTACCAAATTACAAGGAGGAGCCAACCCCATAGATGACTCAATACAAACTCATATAACTAATTGATTTGATAAAATTTATAAAAACCTATTTCTCAACTAACTTATGATGACCACCTCTTCATCTCTTTAAACTCTTATCCCCCTCAAACTGCATATTAGGTATCTTCTCTTAACTAGGTCTCTTCAAGACATATTAGGTCATATGACCATGATATTTATCTAGAGTACCCCTATAATATTTTAATGATATTTTAAATAAACCCCTATAATGGTGTAAAATACCTCTTTTATCTCTTCATAGTGTTATATCCTTCACTTCTACTCCTTTTCTCTAACTCTCCAAATGGATCTATTAGGCCTTGTTCTTATACTAGTTTCATGCTCATACGCCTCTTAGTTAGACAAACGCACATAAACACTTATGTTTTACACATAATATGCCTTAGGATATGAAAAAAACTATAATAAGTCATTAAATTATGTCATTCATATCTCAAATGGACTAAATCTTTTTTTAGGCCTTAATGGTACCTAATTCAATTTGGTCTTCATTAGTACACGTTACCCTTTGATATCCTTAGAAAAATTTCAAAATTCATGTGAAGAAATAAAAATTAATATGAAACTTATATATACCTATAATAATCTCATCTTAGGTCCATGACACTTTTTATCTCCAATCACCACTTGAAGCATGCCATTAATACTTATTTACATTTGGCCTTCACACACACAAAAAGGTCTATCTTAAAAACTAAAGATAACATGATGTTTAGCCACATAACCATGAAAATAAATAAGATGAACATAACCTAAAAGACATAAAAAAATATCACTAATTTTTTATACTTTATTACATAGGTTAAAATGACTCAGAAACACTCTTATAACTTACTCACTTAAAAGTTCCAATTTTCCTTAAAGACCAGTCATGGTGACTCATACCTCCAACACTTGTATAGACATATTAAATGAATTTTTATGTATTTAAATTATAATATTATATCATTATTCCATTATAAAATATAAATATAATATTTTATAATGACAATATTGGTCTTATAGACTAATCTCATAACCTTATATCTTAGTGTCTCATCTAAACTAGAGATGTCAACTTTTGAGCAACTTTTTCACTATAAAAACTATCCTTAAGAACTTATAGTAAACATGAAAATGTATTATATGTATTTATAAATATATCCATTAACATTTTCTTGTCACTATTTCATGATAACACATCCCTAATCATATTCTCACTACTGCCTAGATTTCTCATTATTTCTACCATTAGGCCTGTTAGCAATTAGCTAACTTAGATGACCAATTTATCATAAATTAGGGATATAAAATATCCATAACCCTTCATGGACATGAAACATGAGTATATAAATTTATCCTCCATCTATTTTCATAATTTTATTTGATCAACTATGACTATTATAGAAAATCTCTAAGAAATGTGCACTTTCATGTTGGATCTATCTACACACCTGGCAACTCAAACACACCTAAAGGTGACTGGGAGAAATTAATACAACATTAAATAAATTAATTGATCATACCAATTAATTATTAGCACTTTTCATCAACATCTTCAACACCAAGACCTTATTAGGGTTCTAAGAGGGTTTAAACTTATTTTCATTCTTAATAATCATTCATAAAGCATAGCCCTTAAATATAAAATAAAATTCATTAAATTTTGATCTAATATCATTCCCCATACACCATTAATATCTTATGTTCCCATGTATATTTTTGACAACTTAATGAGCACAATAAAAACCTTCTTGAGTAGAGAACCCTTCATTTTGTGCACTTGAGAGACCTCAAAACCACTTCTCATGCCTTATCATTAAAATTTTAACCTCAAACTTCATGAAAATTATTAAAAACACATTACTAAATTTTTTTAATGTTATTCTAGTCATAATTACCTTGAAAACTGATCATGATACCCCATTAGGCCACACACACTCTCTCTTTGCTTGCTTATACCTTGACCTAAAAACCATATTAGGCCTTGAAATTGACCTTAATTCCTATTTAAAATCACTCTCCACCACTCTACAAAACTCAATCAACCTCTCTCATGCTTAAACATTACTTTACATCCATTACATGCCTTGACAATAGATCATGATGCCTCATTAAGCTAGGAAAGATCTAAAAATGGTCTAGTTTTAGACTTGATCTATAGGTCATACCCTTATAAGCTCACCATAAGAATCTTATGAGTTATCAAATGATTCAAATACATGTTAAATAAACCTTATATAACCTCTCATTCCTCTATTCATCCACCTCACCAAACCATCATGCTCTTTTATGCAAAACACTAGGCATCATATGTACATACCTTCTCAAGACACTACTAAGCTCAAGAACTTGACAAATTTGACAAGGAACTTCCATGCTAACCTTAAAAACACTCATGTAGTCATAATAACATATTTTACACTCTCAAAAACATTAAAACACTTATCAATATTCTCTCATAGCTACATTCTTTAATGACATCATGAAAACCTTCTCAAGAACCTTTGACATCCATGAAAACATCAATGCCAAACCTCAAAATCAATAAAAATTCTCAACACCTACTCCTTAATTGATATTAGTAGATGATAACTTCATGTAAGAATAAATAAATTAAGGATAATAGCCTCAAGGAGTGAGCTTGACAAATTTTCAAGTGGAAGACACATTTGTCCTAAACTAAGGAACCTCAGTTAGAACCAATACAATATCAAAGAGGAAAGATTTGGGATATGTTAATGGTGTTGACATAAGTATAAATAACCATATTAATAGGTAGTAATGTGTGAATCCAAGTGTGGAAATCCCTATAACTTTTGTACCTCATCAAAATTAGAATGTGGGAGGGGTAACTCAAAGCTTTCCATTACCCAAATCTCAAGTCACTTCCTTGTATTAAAGGATACATGAAAATTTGAGTGTTATTTCTTTTAATATCCTTGATTCCTTGAATAATTCTAAGACTAGTCTCTCTCTTTGGGAAGTGTTCCATATGCTTAGTTAAAAGGAATAACTTCAATACCAACTATCTCAAATCTACATCAGTACTCAACCATCAAGAAATGGTTGTTTATCACTCACTAATGCTCCTACTCACATTTTTGAACCCTCTACTAAATATGAAAAATCCCCCACCCTTCTACCTCACTCTCATTATGGGAGACAAGATTATTCATAATTACATTATAGATAGTGGGGCAAGTACCTCAGTTATGCCCAAACATGTGGTAGATAAGTTGGGCTTGAAATATGATCCATATATCAAGGGAGTGTTACCAATTAGTGGGACACAAACTATGTTAATGGGGCTCATCAAGGGTTTGATATTTTTCTTGAATGATTATCTAAGCTTCCCAATCCTTTAATAGATAATGGTAGTTGATTTTCCTACTCACTTTACTATCTTCCTATCAAGGGAATTCACTACCAAAATATGAGGAAATATCTTAGATAATTTGTCCTTATTATATTTAAAAATAATGTATGGAGTAAAGGTGACTATTAAAACATAACCATTGGCTAAGTTTCACATTAAGACATATGTAGAGGTAAGATCTAGTCTGAATTGTACTATGAATGATCAAGAAGAATATTATGTGGATGATGGATCACCTTCTAAACTTGAAGTCATCTCTATTATTTTCATAGATGAGTATGGTGTTGGAACTTATGGACATGATACATATACTTTCATTAAAGAGACTGACCTTGGAACATACATCATCCATGAGGTAGGTGATGAACATTTTGAGGTAAACATTGATAATAATTTTCCATAAGATACTGAGGGTAATTACCTTATTCATATGCATGATGATTATGGTTTTCAAAGTATGGTAGATAAAGATAATGAGTAATACTATGACATTATACCTACACAAGATGGAGGAGTCCATAAATGTGATATCCATGAAGAGGAAGATGATCTATGGTAGTATTTGCATGTCATATTTTAAGAGTTTAAACAACTGAGTAAGTCAACTTCCCTTCCTAAGAAGCATGAATATAATAATAAGGTTATTTATGGATATTATAAACATGAATGAGAGTGTATTATCAAGCATGATAATGAGTTTCAAACTACTATCAATAAGGCTAAAGACATGAATGAATCCAATGAAGCTAAAATAGAAATGTGTGTGGTTGAAGAATAGTCCAAAATTTAGTCTATAGTTGAATCACTTTAAGACGTGTTAGAGTAGAAAGAATACAAGATTGATGGTTCTAGACATTAAGTGCATCATGTTATATAATATGGTAAAGTTGAGACAACTTTCATGACCCCTAACTATCAAATTGAGTAGTGCCAAGTGGACATAATAGAGGTTAAATAGACTAAAAGATCAAACAAACCTCTTTTAAGGATATATGGGGTGTTTATGAAAGCTCCAAAAGATAAAATTTCTACTAAAAAAATATTCAAAGATGGTAAGTCATTTGAATATCTCCATATACAAGTGTTCATTGATAAGTATGCCTCATATGATAAATTGATTTCATGGAGTAGAAGCGATGTTAGGAGCATTGTATTTGACCCTAGTTAATGTAATGTTGAACTGGTCCTTCACCTCAGGTATTTGAATTATTTTACATATTAGGATAGGTGTGTGTTTATATTATGTTGTGTGTGTTTTCCCTAAGTTTTCTTGAGAACATAAGTGTGTTCATTATTGGGCCTCATTTTGTGGTAATTATGTAGACCATACTAAAAGGACCTATCTTGATATGATGAAAACTTTGGATTAGTTACTCCACTTTTGTACATTTTATCACTAGCTAGAGGATTCCCCAAAGATCTCATGCCATTTGGTAAGTGGTTACATATAACTAACTTTGATGGGACATCCCTACCAGGATTCATGTGTGGTAGCTTAAGAAGCATGGATGTCAGAGAATGGCATAAGTGGGAAAGTGACCCATAAGTGATAGCTCATCATATCACTTACACTCATCCAACCTAGATAGCATAGTGGAGTCAATAGACTCATGATATCTCATCTCTTGGAACATGCCCATCTAACCTAGTAGGAGACACCCAATTGCCTATAAAATAAGACTCACATTTAAAGATTAGGAGGTGACCAATGCATCAAAGTTATAATAAAATAAAGAGATAACATAAGCATTTATGTTGTAAATAAGATATATTAATTATCATGAATATATATCCCGATCTCGCTTGTGAGCTATTGGGCATAAATAATGTTAGGAACTAGAATAGACTCAATTTTATAATTAAACTTTGTATAATGAACTGTGAAGTAATAAAGAATGTAGTTGAAGAAATGATGTGTTGACTCTTTATTTATTCTATGAAAATTTATGTTTATAATCTATTTTTTTATTAATATTTTATCTATTTACTTGAATTTATTGTGAAATATAGGTTCATCCCTAGTTCCTAATGACATCCTTGTACCATATAGCAACCTTAGCTCAACTATAAAGACACTAAAATTTGGAACCAAAATGCACAAAGGCTCCAAGACCCATGCCTAAGGTGTTACCTTGAGGATGATAAATTGAGCCTAAGCTATCCTTATTATTTTTATGAGTACTTGAATGACCCTATGCTAGCCCTTGTCCCAACTTGTGCTACTAAGAGCCCCACTTAGCCAGATATGGGCTAGTGTCTTAAGACTTTTGCTAGTAAGAAGACTTGCACCTATCAAACTCTCTTTGAATAACCTAGCACTGGAAGGCCACCTAAACCAACCTAGCCAATGATTAAACCCTATTGAAAATTAAGCTACACCATATTCTAACTAACCTAACATGGGCCTGGTCCCTTCACTATTGCACTTTGAGTGAGTGTATAAGGCTTGTGACTTGTGTGAAAATTATGCTAGTACTATAACATGATAAAATATTGTGTGTCAGATCTTGTTATGCTCATGCCTAGCTCCACCAAGTCTAGGACCAATTTGGATTGATATCTAAGCACATAACTAAGCATAAAATCTAACCTAGTGAACTTTTATACAACATTTTGGTTCCATAGTTAGCACACATGGTAAATTTTGTCACTATAAAGGTACAATAGAGTGGTTTTGTAACTATCACTTGATAAAATCAAGCACTAGTTAAATTAAGTGGAAGATATTTTGTATATAATTATCCCACATACAAAGGACAAGAGTCAATAAAATGGCTGCAAGCTAACTTGTATGATGCTCTATATGAGGTGCTCTTTTGTGAGCTACCTGAGCATGTATACCAGTGGATATTTTCCTACATTACTACTAGAAGTCATAGCTATCACCAATTAATTGAGTGGACCATAGAGTGCATAAATAAGATGGAAAGTCTATATGAAGTTTGGATGTGTACTATGGATATGTGGTGGAGCGGTGCATTGAATAGATATGTATTAGAATTTGTAGTGTCAACCTTCTCATGCCATAAAGAAGTAGAGTAAAAATATCTTCATGAACCAATGGGTACATTCATAAGAGGGCTTAACACTAAACTAAATAATCTTCTAGTGGATTATGGTATATAACCCCTAATAATTTAAAGGTTAAAATCTTTACATGTATGAACAAGCATAGACGGTGAGAAAGGGAAGTGTAGGTGAGGTGAAATGGAAGAAGACTAACAACTTGACACCTGAGAGCTTTGAAGGCTAAGTTATAATAAGTGAAGGTGTAGGTTGATGGAGGATATATAACCTACAAGTATTGAGAGGACCAATAACAAGAGAGAAGGGGATGGGGAAGGATCCCTTGAATTGTAGTAGTGTGAAGAGAGAGAGAGGAATAAGAAAGATACTAGACTCAATAGTTGGGTGTAGGATGTAGTGGGTTCTTATAATGTACTTGAAGATGTGACAAAGGTACATACCCCATTTAGACCTAAGGTGCAAGATTATGTGCTAGATTCCACATCAAAAAATAGAAGAATGGTACCTAAACCTATTATCAACATCAACTTTGATAGGATACAAAAAATGGATCAAGAGTGTGTTATTAAGAAATTGATTCCATATGAGAAATTTAGTGAAGATACAGTGAATCTAGAAAATGCCAATCTAGGAATCATGAACCTAGGCACAAGTATTCTTGTGTAGAGAATATCAGCTATGCTAATTGTTTAATATCCCATAAGAAGTGGCACAACACCACAAGTAAGTAGTACTATTTTAATAAGTTTGAAAACATAGCTAACAACATCAATATCAATATCCTAACTTATAATTAGAATCATTAGAGGTCTACCTCTAACACAAATGTAAGGGGGATAGGTGTTTCAAAACTTGATACCACCCCCTCATCAAGTCTACTATGAGATGGTGATATACTTACCTAAGTATCACAATGTATAAAATTTCATGGAACATATGCTAATGTGTGAGTTCTAATGCCATGCTTAGGGCATCACTTAGATCAAGCACAAGGCAACCTAGTTTGAAACCACCCTATAGGTTTGTGCCCATACCTAGTATCAAAAATTTGATTTGAACCAAGCTATGGTTGAATACAATATGTTGAATGAATCATTCTTAAAAGAGTTTGATATCCTTCAATTTGAGTAATAGAGAATCATGATGCTTAAAGAAATCAGCCAAGGGTTATTCAAGAGCATGCACTTGTTATATGTGCATTTTAAAAATATTCTCTCTAAGCTTACTTGTGACATTCACCCCTCCTAACATGCACAATGGTTTATTAGAGGCCTTCTAGATCCATTTAGATGAGCGATATCCATGAATACCTTCATAGACCCCTATGAAGCACTTGAAGCCATGATCTAAGCCCATGTAGTAAGTAGTGCCAACACTAAGATCATCCCATTCATGGAGGTACAAATCACATCAATGGCCTCCTAGCTATAGAAGCTAAATATTGGTTCGGTGCATGACACTCATAGTTGGTTATGGTGCATTAACTATGAGATGGAAGGGCATAACAACAAAAAATATTTTAGACAAAATTTTTCACCCTCCTTGTCAATTATGAAGTTTTTCATGGGTTGCATGACTCTTGAAACTATCCTCTATTACAACATGCTAGCCAAGTAAACACCACCATTTACTAAAAAGTGTGTGATGACTATACACAATCAATACTGGACTATCAAGTCATTTATGAGATGTGATAAAACATAAAAAAGGTTTGAGTTAGGTGACAACATCATTTAGTGTTTAGGTGGGTCAAAGAAATGAAAGTTACGGATAGAAAAATATGGGTTATGAGAACCAACAAGGCATGCACAGGTGATGAAGAGGATGTGGTTGAGTAATATTACCATTATGATCATGTTACAAGTTTGACTCAATTAAGCATTATTATAATAACTACCCCATGTACCTAATGTGTGGGTATTGTCAAGCAAAACATGTAGTTAAGGAATACCCAAACTTGTATAAAAATATGACTCAGGGTTAGCTTGGCATAGATATAGGAGAAATAATGGTGAGGTGTGAGTCTAAAGAGGAAATGTGGAATCCCAAGACATAATATACTTATAAGGAGCCACATAATGGGGCATGAATTGAAGTGGTTTTACCACTCAACTACCAATTTTACCAACTATATAACTATGATTGGAGTATAGTGAGTTAAGCTACACTAAACACATAGTGTAACTTGAGCCAAAAGCTACACCCTATCCTAACCCTACATGGCAAAAGGATATTCTAAAGTAAGCAATTAACAAGATACAAATTTCTTAGGGTGAACTCTAACTAGCCATAGATCTAGAAACACAATCCACTACATCATTTAAAAGATAAGATGACTAAGAGATTAAAGTATAGGAGTTAACCAAGATCCTATGCCTCTTATAAATTAAATGGATGCTACCCCTACAAAAATATTTGTTTCTAAAACATATAGGGAAGAAACCAAAAGTAGAGGTTATGCCTCAAATGATTGAGTTTGTTGTGCCACATATGGAACTAGTGCATAAAGTAAGGCATACTCAAAATATTAAGTATGACTAAGAGATATTGATACATGACACCATCAATAGATTTTTGTTTTGTGAATTACTAGTTGATACAAGTGAAAAAGTCAATATTCTGACACAAACCACCTAAGAAAAGATGGGGTAGCCACCCTTGAGGCCTTCACCTCACATTTTGTTCATGGATAACAAAACCTGAGTATAACCTATCAAGATATTATAGGGTGCCATTGTATATATCATGGATACTGAGTTCTAAGCTGCTTTGAGGTCATCAAGTTGGTAGATCAAGACAACTGTCTAGTACTCTTGGGAAGGCTGTGGTGCTATGCTAACAATGTAGATGTGCACTTTAAGAAGTGCTACATAACTTTTGAGAATGGAAAGGAAAGGGTGGTGATCCCTCTTTCAAGTGATGCAGGCCCCCCATCTATGGAGAGTGTTTATCTTAAATACAATATCAACCACATCTATAACATCATGGTGTAAGGTGTTGAGAAGCTCAATAATAATGACTAAGGTGTGTTTGAATGGGAGGCTGGAAAATCATCATCTAATAAAACTAATTTATCCTATAAGTGATGGGTCAAGGAGGCCTATGAAGTCACTGGTTGAAGGTACCACTTAGTATGCATACCTAGACCAAGGCTAACTAGGATAAGGTTGGTTAGGATTGAGTGCACCAAGAAGAAATGGGTTCCTCGTGCCTAGATAGTGGAAAAAAAGGTGTTCTAGTTAAGTAAAGGGAAAATTATAGTGATCCCAAATTATGAAGGGAACTAGACCATATAAATGTATGTCCATGACATTAAATATTACATCCCCAAATAGGTATATTGAATGGGTGCACTAGTGCATATCTTGAAGTGCATTGTTGCTCATTGGTCGGTAGTAAAAAGACCAAACTTGCCAACTTGACAAGATGTAAAGGCATCCATATGCACTAGGTTGGGAAAAAGTAATGAAGACTTAGACATACCCACCTACTCAGTTAATTTAGACACAATAATGTGGGTTTAGTTGTGAGAAAACTTGGATGGTTTGTGGTGAAAGTGTGCCAAAAGGCTTATGCGTGCACACCTTTTATAGGACCTTGAAAACATTGCATGAGCATGGTACATTGTTAATGAGATGTGCCATGAGATAGGAAACTGGGAGATAATCAAAGAAAGGTTTTTTTACACCTCATTTTATTTGTAGAACTTAGATCTACTAATACCAATGTAAGTCATTTGTATTGTAGTGTTAGAAGACACTACCATCCTAGAAGATTACCTTTAGAATTGTTTGGGGAGAAAGGACTAGAAATTATGACATTATTTAAAGAGATGACACTCAATAGTGATTTTAACAAAGAATATGATGAGACCTATAAATAGCATAATTACAAGTTTATAATAGGTAGGCAAAAGCTTGTGTGCCTTGTGGATGACAATGCACTAGATGAAGATAATCTGATGCATCTTCAACTTGAAATAATTAAGGGGATAAGGAAAGTTTATGATTCTCATCAAGATAAAAATTAAACCTACCACATGCCACTCAAGACCACTAGAGTAGACATCAATGTAGAGGGTGAGCCAAAGATTGCCATTATAGGTGCTTACTAGTTTGAGGTAAAGATGGTATACATTATAGACCTCCGAAAGGAATTCTAGGACTTATTCCCATGTAGCTACTAATACGTGAAAGGTAACCACCCATCCCTTGGAAAAATGATCATCAAGCTGGTAGATGGCATGAGGTTAGTCAAGAATCACCCATATCAGATGAATCTTAATCTCTATACTATAGTAAAAATGGAGATTGATGGAATGCTAGTGGCTAGCATCATCTACTTGATACAAAAATCTAAATGGGTAAGACTGATGGTCATCAATATCAATAAGGATGGGAACATATGAATTTGTATTGATTATAGGATGTTGAATTTTTCTTCCAGTAATGATCCACTCTTGACCCCATTCACTGATGAGGTCCTAAATGGAATCACAGGTAGTGAAATCTACACTTTCACTAATGGATCTTTAGACTATCCTTAGGTGTAGATCAAGGAGGAGGATAAGCTCAAAACAACCTTTATGATTGAATGGGATTAGCTCACTTAAAATGTGATGCCTTTTGGACTCAATAATATGCCAAAAATATTCACCAAGGTAGTAATCATTATTTTCAAATACTTTATACATAAGTTCATCCAAGTGTATCTTGGTGACTACACTATGTATGGTTTTTGAAAGACCACTATGACAATATATGACTCATGTTTAAGAGGTGTAAGTATATTCAAATCTCCTTTAAATTGAATAAGTTCAACATTATAACTCCATATGGGACATTACTTAGGAACATTATCTACAAGGATAGTTTGCTTGTTGATCTAGTGAAGATAACAATCATAATCTAGCTCTAGACTCCCTCAACATAGAAATATGTTCATGCCTTTCTATTCCAATGTGTATACTATAGGAATTTAATTTAGATACATTACAAGATCACAATGCCTATAGAGGTTATCTTTCATAAGGATGACCCATTCTACTAGGATGAGGTGCAAGAGGAGGAATTTGAAACACTAAAATTGAAGTTGGATAACATTCCAATTATACAATTTTTATACTGTACTATTCATTTTCATATCCACATAGATGATTTTGGATCTACCATTGGTGCCATATTGTCACAACTAGGCAAATTCAAGATGGACTACCCCATCTCCTTTTCAAGAAAAAAAATGACATAGGGATAGAAGAATCATACCACCACCAAGTGTGAGGGACTGGAAATGGTCTATGCCTTACAAAAATTTAGGCCATACCTATTGGTAACCTCATTCATATATTTCACAAATCATGATATGATTAACTACCTTATTCACATGTTTTACATGGACACATATGCAAATGAAGTATTCTCTTCTAGGCATTCTAGTTCTTCATTATAGTTAAACCTAAGAAGTAAAACTTAGGGCCAGACCATTTGTCACACATAAACTCTAGAAATGTAGTGTTGTCAATAGAGGATGACATGTTAGATGCATAGCTATATCAATGATAGTTCATCATTAAAGACTTGGTAGAGATTTAAAATTTCTTAACACTAGGCTTGTGCCCCAAACCTTATCAACTAAGGATAAGAAACAACTTATAATCCACACTACCCCCTTCTAGCTCATTGAAGGGGAGCTATACAAATTGAGTAGGGATAAAGTCATATGTTAATGTGTTTTGGAACATGAATGTGACTCCATCATATAGGAAATACATGAAGGGATCATGTAATGATGTGTAATGGATTGCATTTAAGCTTGTGGTGGCCAAGCCTATTCCAAGATGCAAATGAGTACATTAAGGCATGTGATGTATACCAGTGCATCAAAAATCCTAACCACTATGATGAGATGCCTTTCATCCCCATTCTTTCCCAAGCACCATTCAAAAAATGGGCCATTGACTTTGTTGGGCCAATTACCCCCACAACATGACACATAGGTGCTAGATACATTTTAGCAGCCACTAGCTATTTCACCAAGTGGGATGAAGCCACATTGACCAAAGATTACATAGTTGTGATAGTTGCACACTTCATATGGGATAAAATCATAAGCTAGTATGGGTGCCCATTGAGTTTGACTAGTGATCAGGGTACTCATTTCATCAATGAAATGATGTATATCCTTTTGATTGAATACATGGTAGTGTAGCACAAGACCATCCCATATCATCTGTAGGCTAATATCATAGTTTAATATTTTAAAAAGATTATGAGAATATGCCTAATAAAGATATGTGACATAGGTCATAAGGATTGGGCTGATCATGTTTTAGTAATACTTTGGGTATACCATATGACTTACAAGTGCCTAAATAAGGCTACACAATTTCAACTAGTATTTGGTGTTGAAGAAATTTTACCCATGGAATTCATGGTGCCTTCCTTATACATTGCATGAATTGGTCAGTTAGATGACCAATAATATTTAAGTGTAAGGTTGTAAGACTTGAAGTTCTTGGATGAGAATCACACTCAAACTAAGTGGGGTTAACAAATTGAGAAGGAACACTATAAGTATTCGCATGATAAGCACCTCAAGCACAAGGAGTTAATTGAAGGAGCATTGGGATTGTTCTATGAATCCAAGTACTTCAAGTACCCAGGAAAGTTAAAAATATTGTAGATGGCCTCTATATCATCCATCACATATTGGAAATAGACACATATAAGCTATGCATGTTGTATAATGAAATGCTCCTTGGGAATTTTAATGGAAACCCATTGAATCCATATAGATAGTAGGATGGTGTTCATTCTATGGAAACACCAACTTTTTGGTTACATGTCAGTAGGGAGTAAGCTAACCAAGATACCATTTGGCACAATCCAAACCATTATTTTAATTGTTTTATGAGTAGTGTTAAAAGTTAGTCAGTGATGCATGATGGCTATAAGAACTTATGTGTTAGAAATTTATGAATAATTATAATTAGGTAAGTTAATAAACTCACCCGTAAGTGCATGAAGCTAGACATCTAAGTAGTGGGCACGTGAAAATTTCTAGGTACAATAAAAAGTAGGAGAAGATATATATGCATAAAAAAATAGTGTATGGCATGTGAATGCCTAAGAACAAACCACTCAGTTCTACCTTTACAACATAATTTCTAGAAGGTACATCAATTGATCTGTTACCAAAGACATAAGAGGCAAGTGAAGATGCTCAACATAGTTGAATGCAAGGTAAGAAGTGAAGATGCATAACTTAGTTGAGTACAAGGCAAACTAAAAATGCATAATATAATAGTGTGTAAGAGAACCTAAAGAGAAGTAAATCACTAGAGGGCCAGTGTAAGGGATTTGTATGGGGTAGGATAAGCCAAGGCAAGATGATGTATAAGAAATAGACCAAGATAGAGAACCATGCTTGAAATAAGAGTGTAACTAGAAGATAGTGGAACTGAGGAGGCTAAATTATGTGCATGTGAATTGATATGCCTATGTTACCATAAATAAGGTAAAGGTCATGTTGAAGGATACACATGTAGAAGAAGAACATATGAGATAGTTGAAATCCACTTAGAAAGGAGTGAGAAGTGACCATTTTAACCACACATCACTTCATCAAAAAATCCATTAGGATAATTCAATGAGGTGGTGTTAAAAACATAAAGATATGTATTTAGTACATAAAAGACAAGACATTTTTTAGGATTTCATAGTTTTTTGTATTTTTTAATAAATTAAGGCACCTACACCGCTAAAGTTGCATTAATAATGGTTGTTGATAGGAAAATGCTATAAATTAGCAATCAAATAAATTTTTTAGGTTATAAAGTATAAGCTAACTCAAACTTAGATCAATCATAAGAATGAACCAAAGAGTTGAAGAGATATAACTCCATCATAGTGAGAATTTTACCAATTCAAGCACCAAGAGTGAGAAGAAGCACATTGAGAAGGAGTGCATTCATAGGGAAGCTAGTGTGAAAGTTTGAAAATAAATAATTGTGTATAAAATAGAGATATAATTAGTATTTTTCACTTAGGCCACCATTAATGGCTAGAAAATATTGAAGCTAAGAGCATAATTAAAGATCCCATGATTGTAGAAGCACCAGCCCTCATTTGAGGCTTCAATAAGCCACACCTCCCTAGCTTCAACATAAGACACTATAGGATAGTGAAGAATCAAAAGGTCATGATATCCATTAAGGTGTAATAGGAGCCCAAGTAGGGTAAAATTATAGAGGAATCAATGGATATTAAAACCAAGATGTAATCGATTGAGGTAGTTAGCATCACAAATATTGATACCAATGTGTAAACTAAGCTATCTTATTAATATATGTAATATCCCATAAAGGTTTATGTAGGGTAAATTTGGTATTCCTTCATGAATAACTACCAGTTGAAGGAGTAAAACCATCATATTTCAATTAATTTTTAGGAGTTGGCACAGGACTAGATAGTAGACATAAATCACAATATGTCATAGGGTGATGCATTGTTTGATGTCTTGATTTGAGATAAGTTGAAGGCTATAGGTGCAACTCAGCTTTTAAAGTTTCCCTAGTTTATAAATCTATAGGAATTCATCTATTTCCTACTCTCACACATCCATGAGGACCGCTTCTATTTTTCAAGGCAGTGTATGAAGATCTCATCATAGCTAATTAAGAGGATAATTGGGCTACCAAATTCTAGATAAGACATCCATCAAATGATGGGTGATGTCAAAGAGGTGGAGTGAATTATGAAAATCTTTAGTTACTATAATGGGGCTTTCATGTTCGCCATTAACAAGTGTGAGGACCTTGGCATGAGGGTAGAGACCCACCTTGTGAGCTCTAAGTTATGCCCAAGTAGCTAACAGATATATGAGTTTAGGGCATACTTATGCATTACATATCATATGGTGCAAGGCATATAATTTAATATCACATATTTCATTACTAAAGAGTTGATCAAGAATGTGTTATAATGCCATAGTTCTAAGGGGACCTTCAGGTGGGGCTCCATCCTTATCCTGATTGTGATAGAGGAGATCAGGATCCAAGATGG
Organism: Torreya grandis; assembly: GCA_037957365.1. NCBI lineage: Eukaryota > Viridiplantae > Streptophyta > Pinopsida > Cupressales > Taxaceae > Torreya > Torreya grandis. The sequence continues at coordinate 61,443 of JARHVA010005918.1, read as the reverse complement.
AAGTGAAGACAACTTATGAGTGTTCCTAGAACACCATGAATCCTTAATGTAGAAGTATAAGGATTACACTTTCCCCACCACCTTTATCCTTAAGTCCAAGATGCACATAATTCACTATTGTAATAATTACATCAAATCCTTTAGACTGGAGTGGTGCATTCCCTAGGGGCTTCCCCAAATTATGTTTAAGATGGAAAATTGTGTCATGATACAACACTACTACATCATGTGCTTGGCATTAAAGGATGGGAATAGGTTGGGATGGATAAATATCCCATTTGACTTCTTGGTAGAATACTTTAGGGATGCACTGTATAGGATCTTAAACATGTAAGGAATGGACATTCCAATTAAGGAATTGATGCAGAGAGAAGGAAGCTGAGGTGAAAGTTTCCCCATGCAAATAGAAGAGTGATAGAAGACAAAGAATACACCTCAGATCAAATATACATTGATATAATTTATGAGGTGACTAGCCTTAGCTTCATCCATAGACTTTACTATGAGATGAAGCCAAGGAAGAAGGATTCTAGCACTGGATCAATTAGAAAGAAGACCCCCAATCTTGGTCAGAGATGAAGGAACCCCTATGCCCACCAAAAAGAAAAATTCTCCTTAAAATAAGATGGGAAATATTGGATCAAATAGAGGAGTGCCTAAAGATAAAAATCTCCTCTGAAAAGGAGGCATCTTTCATAGTATCTTCCAAGAAGTGCATCAAATTTGTGCTGAAGACATACCCCATCATAAAGAAGAAGGTGAAGTCTCATATTTTGGTGGCAAAGAAAATCTTCTTTGACATAGAGGAGGAAGTAGAAGAATAATATTTGGAGGAAGAAGAAGGTGTGATTCCCAAATATATCATGACTAAGGATGTTGAGTCCTCATTAAGTGAAGGAACCCCTTCCCACCACCTCACACTAAATCAGATAAGTGCAAAAAGATATTGAGGAAACTTAGCTTTATTCAAGCCAAAATATAGAGGGTGTAATATTTGTAGGAGAAAAAGGAATAGATGACTAAGGAAGGTGTGTTTAAGGAAGTAATCGAGATGGTGGAGGCTGAATAATAGAGGAAAGAGGAGGATCACCAAGCACTGATGGAAGATGGAAACTAACAAGGCTACAAGGGAAAAGATCCTAAAGAGGTAACCCAATCATGCACAATGAAGGAAGAAGAACTAAAATTATAGTGGAAGGACATGGGCCTTGACCAAGTGCATATTGATGTGGGGCTAATATTGTACCATAAGCATGAGGAAATAAAAGACAAAGGCATGTCCCTTGCTGAAATAAATTAGCTAGAGGCTATGGAAATAAGAGAGAGACAATATAAATGCACAATGCAAGTTATGCAAAGGAAGGAAAGAAGTAAGAGGTAGAAAGGAAGGCCAAGGAAGTGAAGGCTAAGAAAAAGGAAAGGAAGGAAGAAATGGCCTAGGAGAAAAGGGCCAAGATGTTGAAAGAGAGAGAGGAAAAGAAGGTCATTAGAAGTATGAGACCAAGTAAAGAAAAAACACTACAAAATATGCTAAACAACCCCATCGGTACAGTAGGAAAGGCTACGTAAGAAGCATGCCTTAGTTCTGAAGGGCTGTTTAGAGATAAAGAAGGTGATACATGTGCCTTGGAGAAGCAAATAGAGAAGGAGGATAAAGCCTCATTAGGGCTAGGAGAAGAGAGAGATGGTGTAATGCAAGTTCATACCACATATCCACTACCAAAAAAAATTTATGAAGGGGGAAGTCCATAGAAGAACCCATTTATGAAGAACATGATGATGATTTGAGTGCCAAATAAAGAGGAAAAGTTGACATGGGGGAGAAGTTTGATAAAGAACCCCTAGAAGAAGAAGAAAAGGAAGAAGGAGAAGAAAAATTCATAGAAAAAGGCATTATCTCAAGCACCAACATAAGTGAGGAGAAAGATCCAAGAGAAGATGAGGAGTTTGCACTAGGTAATATAGAAAGGGAAAAATAGGAGCTTAAGGAAAACAAAAACCTCTTCCTAATAGAGTGAATGCCTCTAAAAACTTCCATGACCTTGATCTGCCACTATGTTTCTTGGGCACTAGATTAATATATAGATGACCTTGAATTTGAGGTTTTAACAAAGGCAATTTACAGGACCAAGAAGTTATAGGAAGGGCATGATTACCAACTCCTAAATCCTCATGATATGAACCTTGTGCACTTAATCAATGCCTTGATCAAATAACATCATCAATTATGTTAATGTTTATAGCTAAAAGAAAATAAAGAAAAAGGCTTAAAATGATCTCAAGGTAACCAAGATCAAGCTACAAAAACTTATAGATTGCGTAGGAGAGGTAAAGCCATCCCTTCTAGATGAGATGGATACCTCAAAGAAGAGTGAAGTTATATGTGTCTATGCACTTTTGGAGTAAATGCTCCCTAAGATGAGGCTAGTGTTCAAGGACCAAGAGGACCCCTATGAGTCCCTAAGGAAGGGTTGAATAAAAATATGGATGTGGTTGGAGACCTCTTTTATAGACTTGAGGAGGGCATTGAGGAAGCAGATTCAATATTTTTCAACTTCTCCAACTAGGTAATAGTCATCAATGCATGCCTCAAGAAAGCAAAGGAAGAGAAGGATGATTTGTTCCAACACTCCATGGTGACCAAGACCAAGAAATTGAAAGTAATTTCCAAGGTCAACTCCCTTAGTTCTCAATTGAATACTCAAGAGGAAGACTTGGAGGTGGTATTCCATGCCTTCCAAACTAAGGCTAGTGAGTAGGGGGAGATTTTGGATGAAGAGGTGAAGCACGTGAAAGAAAGGATTGAAGCCTTTAAGAAAAAGCTAAAAAGCATGGACATGATTTCTCCCAAATCAACATCCATATAATTAGATGTAACCATTGAATAAAATAAGGGCACCATCTATGGATTTGAGAATTTCAAAGGAGACTTAGAGTAGGGTACACCCATGTTTTGTGCACCTAAGGTGTTAAAAGACTAGTCTGGGGTAGACTAGAAATTTTTTATGGGGCAATGTTGGGATCCATTATATGTTAATTACATAGACTATGATAATTGAAACTATCTCAACATAAGGCAACCTTTATATTGGTTACTTCCCTTTTGTACATTTTATCACTAGCAGGAGGAATCCCCAAGGATCCCATGATAGTTAACACATAGTTGCATGGTGCTAACTATTAGGGGACATCTCTTCCAATATTTATATATGGTGGCTCAAGAAACATGGATGCTAGATAATGGGGAAGGTGAAAATTCAACCCCTAAGTGATAGTTTGGCATATAGTGTGTGCTTTTCTAACTTGGGTAGCATAGTGGAGCTGATGGAATCATGACAACTCATCTATTGGCATGTGCCCATCTGACTTAGTAGGAGATTCCCAATCACCTATAAAAGAAGACTCGCATTTGAAGATTATGAGGTAACCAATGTAGTGAAGATATTTTTAAATAAAGAGCCAACATAAGCATTTATCTTCTATATAAGATAGATTAAGTATCATGAATGTATAGGCCAAGATCACCTATGAGCCACTGGGCATAAGTAATGTTAAGAACTAGCATAAACTTTGTTTTATACTTGAACTTTGTATAATGAATTGTGAAGCAATGAAGAATGTATTTGAATAAATGATGTGTTGACTCTTGATTTATTCTATGTAATGTTATGTTTATTATTTAGTTTTATTTGAGTAATACTATAGCTATTTACTTGAATGTATTATGAAATGGAGGTTCATCCTTGGTCTCTAATGGCATCCTTATGCCATATAGAAACCTTATATCACCTATAAAGTGAATAAGTATTAGAAACAAAATGTACCAAGGATCCAAGACCCATGCGTAGGGCATTACCTTAAGGATAAACAATTGAACCTAAGCCATCCCTATAATTTGTCTAGGTACCCAAATGACCCTACTCTAGCCCTTCTCCCAGTTTGCACCACTAAGAGACTGACCTAGCTAGTTATGGGATTGCACCTTAGGAATTATTCCACTAAGAATAATTATGCCTATTGAAATCTCTTTGAATAACCTAGTTTTAGAAGGCCACTTGAACCTCCTAGACAATGCTTAAACCCTATTGAAATCCAAGTTGCACCATGTTCCAATTATCCCATCATGTGCCTAATCCCTTTGATATTATGCTTTAGGTGAGTGCATAAGTCTTGCACCTTTTGTGAAACTGATGCTAGTGTCATAGCATGATTAATTTTTGTGCACCATATTTTGTTATGCTTGCACCTAGCTCTACCAAGTCTAGGACCAACTTAGCTTGATAGCTAAGTACATGACTAAGTGCAAAAGCCAACCTATTGAACATTTCTACAATTTTTTTTTGGTTTCCTATCTTGTGTGTTTGTTTCCTATTGTTTCATTTGGTTTGGTTTCCTTTTAGATGTATTTTAGTGTCAATTAAAATGTATAGGTGACTCCATATCACAATGGATAAGAGAAAACAATTGGTCCTTAGTATAGTTGGCATGCCACCCCTAAGAAATCACCAAAATGTTAACTAATTATACCATTCGGTCAAATTAATTTAACCCCTACAAGTTAAAACTTTCATAAGGTCTCCTAGGTTATAAATTGGTCATGTGGTCATTAGTGAAGTCACATAAGATGTTTTACCTTGGTCACATTTGTCTAGGTTGGTCTTGTGTCATCTTAGGCCATCTTTTGAGCCATTTAATGAAATGGTATGGTTTTAAATTAGATAAAAAGGTTTCATGATTAAATTTAATGTCCCACATGTCAGGAATGGTGAGATTAATAATTGTGAAATTGATAAATTATAGGTTTAACATCCATCCAAGAAGATTAATTAAAAATATGCATTTTTAAGTTGTTGTACAGATTGAGTGACACACTTGGCACATGGGAAGAATTAAAGGAGGTATATTAAGATCCATATAGTTAAATTTTATGCTCAAGATATTTTACAAGTACAAAAATGTCAAAAATTGACCTCTCTCCCTCATCACTCTCTTAAGCAGGTCAAAGAGGTCAACCTATTCACACTTGGTACAAAAAAGAGGAGAAGAGTTCAAATGAGTGAACTTGGTGGGTGATATTAATCCATTTTTTATTTTATTTAATGGAAATAGTCATAATATTGGTGATATGTGCTTTATGAACAATATCTAATATTGTTAGCTTCTCAAAACTACCTGCACATCCCTAATACCTTAGTTTTCCTTCTCTATTTGCATTTATCTAAGTAAACAAAGTGTTGTATGTGTACTTGTAGAGTATGATCACATTTTTCATGTGTTTTTTAAATTATTTTTCACATTTTGTCATGGAGGTATGATAATAATAACTCCTTGTAATAGGAAGTGAACATAGTGATGGTCTAGAGATCATGTGTTGACAGTTGCAAGTGAATGTATGAAGTGGAGATTTAAAGAAAAACTTAAATGAATAATAATAAGTATAAAATGTCTCATAAATCTTAGTTTATCATGTAGGAATCTGGTCTAAGGTCATATTTAACCTAGTCTGTCACTATCATTTGTAGGTAGTATGTATTTTGATTGTGTACCTTAAAATTTGAATGTCAATGATTTGAGAGAAACTCAAGTTATAATATAAGCTCTACAATAGGTATCCACAATATTTAAGGTCTATAATTTCATGGTTTACATCATATCCAAGAATAACACTAGGTTTCCAAAAAATTGAAACTATTTACCACAGTCAGATCTAGATGGAAACTTATAGAAATGAAGACATAATAGAGATTTGAGGCATCGAGAAACTGATAAGAGGTTTCAAGGTTTCAAGAGGATTCTTAGGATGATAAAAAATTACTAAGTCATTGAAAAGGACTTTAATGGATTTATCAAGTCATCAATATAGTTATGACCACTTCAAGTAAACCTATAGCTATAGAATTGAAGAAAGTGGCTTAAAGGGAAGTCTTAACTTAACTTCTCTGAAAAACATCCCTACTCTATAAAGCGTCATATGTTGATGAGTATCTATGAGGTTTGGATGAGTTTGATGTTTTTTTCTTTCATCCTAGATGGAGATGTAAATCTTCAACATGAAAGGATGTTATTATACTAATGAATATAATGGTGAGTGTGGGTTCAAACTCAATAAAGTTTCCATTTGGGAACATTTATTAACTATAATGTCTTTTAATCCAAATGAACCTGGAACACTACAATGACAATTAGTGCACTATAGTATACATATGAAAACATGGTTACAATACATTAGATTCTATTATATAGGTATGAGATGATACTTATGACCTTATAGGAATTAAATAATTTGATTACAATGTTTAATTATATATTTACCTATAGGAAACCTCTAGCTTATACCTAAACAAGCAACTATAATATGACTAAGGAGATATACTAGCTCATGTTAATGGAAATCACAAGTCTGATTAGTAGACAGTGGTAAAATATGGGTGACCATATAGATATAAATTCCATAATGATATCATAACACTCAATGAGGTCCTCAGAGATAGGTAGATGGAGTAATGAGTGACCTAAGCTAGGTTTCCAAAAAGCTCAACCAATAGTCAATCCAAATTCTATACATAGTCTGTAGAGTAGCCTAATCTCTTAAAAGATGATAGTTTATTTGGTAGGAAAAGGTATAGATGCGATGAACATATATATTACACTATCATAATGAATAAAACATGTTTCCATGTTATCCCTATATCAAAACACTCTAACTCTGGTGAAGATAGAACAAGCCGGACTATGCATAAAAATCTTGCACACAGTCAATCCTATAAGCCAATACTAAAGAATTTGAAGGTTTGAGGGCTCTTGGAGCATTATCAAGTTATAAAACTTGGTAAAAAATATAAAAATGACTTAGATCATGTTCCCATGTTCACATTTTGTCTATTCAAACATGGTAAGTACCCTCTATTTTTTCTTAGACAAAGGCACTCCATAGTCATGACCACCTTGTAGGCATAGTGTGTGAATAGTGATAGGAGGAAAGGGAGAACAAAGAGGCATTGCATAATGATGTGGGAGGTTATTTTTTATGTAAAAAAGTGTTTAAGGTCACCTAAATTATTGATAATAACTCATATATGGTCAAAGACTCAATAAATATAGTCTAGACCTATTAGGCCTAAAACTGAGCATGAACCCTAATGGCTTCAAAATTTTCACTCGTAAGATCATGTGACCTTTTCAAACCAATGAGAGTCATCATTGATGAGTGGAGAGTATATATAATCCATTGGTTTTTAAGTAATAGCTCAAATTGGTAATTTTGTCCTAACTGAGTCTCAAGCCTACTCATAATTCCTAACACAAGTTTAAGAACCATATTTGTTCACTCATATCTATATGGATATTATGCATGGTGAAAAACTCAGATAAGGGCAGTTGAAGAGGGTCTGGAAATAATTTTTTTTTTATTTGGTTTCATATTTATAAATCCATATTTTATGAATCATTTCCAATAATCTAGATGACTCAAAACCCTCTTAAAACCCTCATTTGAACCCAATGGAGAAGATTCAAGTAGACTCATCATCAAACAAGGCAGTTTCAAGAAAGATAATTAAGGTCTATATGAAAAATTAAAGACAATGATTCAATTATGATGGAAAATTATCCATGATAACTTCCTAACCTCCTTTTTACTTCACTTTCTTGAATTGTAACTAGTTTCCAAGTCTTGACACGTGTTCTTTTGACCCTTCCACTTCTTTTCTTCTCTCTCTTCTCCTATTCTCTATATATGCAAGATTTTTTTGGATATGTAATGGATCCACACCTCATATGGAGAAGCCCTACTAATTTAAATATTTTATTCTCCTTTTAAATAAATATTACCAATGTAGTTTTGAGTTCATATCTTCCTGTCTAAGTGTGTGAATTAATGAATAGTAGAATGACAAGTGATAACTATCTATCCTTGTGTTCTCTTTACTCTTTCATGCTTGGTGCAAGTAGTTCTCCATATAATAGGTCAAATGAATTTTATCTAGTGTATTTTTATATCTCTAAGTCTAATGAGTAGCATTAGTCTTTTCAATTTGACCTCTTGTTCACTTAACCTGAGAAGTACAATGCATATCACCTCCATATTTGAAACACTTATGTTAGAGCAATATATGATGCTGAGACTAGTATGGTGATTCAAGTTTAATAATGAAATTTTATGGTAGTCTAGTGAAGATAAATTTTATGTATCACCTCATTATCATATGTTACTTTTATCTTCCTTCTATCCATTTTCATATAAGCAAACAAGTAGTGTAGGTGATAAACTATCGAAGAATAATTTAGGGAGCTAGCCCTTCAACCTAGAGTTTTATGTCTGATATAGGCAAACCACATGACTATAGGAAATATAATGTATTAATTAGTCTATATAATTATTTAAAAACCTCTATAGGGTTAAATATTAAGTGACAATAATTCTTTAATGATCACCTATAGTTTGAGGTAAGGACTGCAGACTAGCCTAAACCAATCAAAGATGCGTCTTGGTGGTAGATAAAAGTGTAAGGTGGATGGACATGCATAAATCACGCTCTATGTGATAATACCACAAATTAATTAAATTCTCATAAGTAAGGGATATATATCAAATATGAACTAAACTAGTTTCTAACTCCATGCTTAGTCAAGTAAAATCCTACACACAGTCCTAATAGGACTATAACTAGTCTTGAGAGCATGTGATGTTGATGGATAAATAAGTATTATATGGCCCTAAAAATTAGTTAAAAGGGTCTTCATGAGTTTTAATAGACCTAAATGGTCTCATTTAATTCAAACTAGTAGGGTAATTATTCTCTAGTTTATCTCATACCAGAGGCACTTCATAGTGAAAACAGTCTATAGACCTAATGCATGAATGGTAAAAAATGAAATGAAGAGTATTAAGGCACCATAGGAATATTTATATGTTTTATTTGAAAATTAATAAGTGTTGGTAAGATCTTACATTCATTATGATCACTCACAGGTGGTCTTATAATCAAATACAAAATGTATGCCTACTAGGCCTAAGAACTAAGAATGAACCATCAGATGTCTAACTTATTTCATATGACCATAAAATTTTAATATAAAACTTGATAAACTTCATGGGAGAGTGGAGGATTGATTGGACATAGTAGTTTAAAGAGAATAACTCAAAATTGATCATTTTGGCCTAATCTTCTCTTAGGGGTATACAGAATGCATAGTAAGAACTCGAGAAGAATTTTATGTCACTCATATCTAAACAAAAAATGTGAATGGTTTATAAAAAACTTTTGGATAGTTAATATAGGTATTGAACTCAAACTTAATGGAATTATTTTGATGGTTAAAGGCATAACCTTTATGAATCATTATTATGAACCTAAGTGATCTAAAACCCTCTTAAGAACCTCATCAGAAAGATATGGTGAGAAATGTATACATAAGGGGTAAATTTAATTTGAAGATGATTTTTACCTAATTTTCACTTTCCTACGGTCTCTACCACTCAATTGTTTTGTACTATCACTTTTATGATTGAGGTAAATTCTATGTTTTCTACAATAATTGAGTTAAATTAGAGGAGCAAAATGGAATAGATGATTGAAATATGTTGTGGAAGGTGTGTAGATATTATTTATAAATCCTCATCTCCCATTATCACTATATTCATACACTAAAAGCCCTCTACTAGATTGGTTATTCTAGGAAGTTTTGAATAGGATAATGAGAAGCAAAGTGACTATCAAAAATCAAAGGTGAGAAGCAAAGTTTATTGAAGTCTAAATGATATAAAAAAATATAAATAAGGTGTTAATAGGTGTTCCATGTCTTTTAAATAAGTCTTATTGAGTGTGTACAAGCCATCATAGTGACAAGTATGAGAATCCCTGCCTAAAGGGCTAGTGAGCAACTGCAATGAAGTGAACAAGTGTCAAAGAGAAGGTCATTAATGAGGGGTGTATAATTAATTACAAAACATGTTTTAACCTTATAAGGTTAGGTCACATGTCTCAACAACTTCCAAGGTATTTTTAATTAATTAAGTGGACTCCTCATCAAAAAGGTAGTTTCAAGAAAGACCATAGAGTGTCCTTATGCCAACTTTAAGAAGATGTCATGTTTTAAATGGACACTTGCCTAAGAAAACTTCATGACCTATTTTATAAATCTTCATCTTAAATTTTAACTATCCTTCAAGCCTTGACACATGGCATGATGACTCTTTAATGTCAATTATTTTCTCTCCTCTCCTATGCTCTATATATTGAAGCCATTTTAACATTGTAAAGAATCCACAATTGGTATGGAATATCCCTTATAGTTTGACATCTTATTTTGCCTTTGAATAAATTTATAAAGTTTATTTAGTCTCTAAATTTATTTCCTAATTATGTGAAGTAGTTTATTTGTATGAAAAGTGATGAATGTTTTCTCCTTGCATCCATTCTGCTATTGTATGAAATATATGAGTGATACATTTATTATAGTAAGTATCATGAAGTGTATATGTTTGTTAGGTGTATTTTAAAGCCTAAAAGAGATTATAAGTTTTTAATATCATACCTAATAGTTACCCACATCTAAATTACATTCTAATTTGACTCCATGTAGAAACACTTATGCTAGAAAGACATTTGAGTTAAGATCATTTTTAGCTCTGTGTCTTCTTAATGAAAATTCAAGTATGTTTGTGGAGATATATTTGGTTTATCACCTCCATTAGTTTAGGTTAATTTAAATTTAATTCTTCCAATTTCAACCACAATAGTGATTAGTGTAGTGTAGTGTGTTAGCGTGAAATATAGATCCATGGATCTAGGCCATAATCTAGTAATCAATCTCTTGTAGTAGCTTGTCTATATGCAGAGATAATTGTATGTTATACCAAATTTGAGAAGTTCTATTTGATTTTTCTAAGGTTAAAATTTGGGGTATGAAAGTTTAGGCACACTTGATGGGACATGAAGTATAATAAGATTGCTCAAGGTGGATGTTAGTCTTGATAATAAGGAGGTTGTAACAGTCCACTTCCTATAGTATCTAGTGACTAATAATTTATTCTTGATGGTAGACTAGTGCACTATTTCATGCCTAAGGTAAACACAAGATATCTTACTAAAGGTATTCCTTTTGAATTTGAAGAGCTTCCTCATTATTCATACAAAGTAAATATATTTTCAAACACCCATCCTTACCCAAAGAGATAATACCTTGCTCATAAACCTATAAGAAATTTTTTGATTGGCTCATTCTTGAAAATTCCTAAATTTTCCATGGCAAGGAACCTACTTTTTGTTTCCTTCAATGGATATAGTCCTCTAATACTTTCTTGACTTTCCTATTATGATAAAATTCCTATATTTTCCCTCAAAAGTGTTCCCTCATACACTAATGAGACTAACATTAGCCTTATTAAGCATATTAGGAACATTGATAACTTCTATAATATATATCACATCATTGAGGAGAACATATAAGTTAGGTTGTTGTTTGTCTCTTTCAAATTGAAATATATTGACTAGTATGGTACATTTGCCTTTAAATCTATCACCACATGGTATGATTTGGGAGATGCTTTGAGGAGAAGATTTGAAGATAAGAGTGATAACTTATCATTGGTTGAGTAACTGACCATCATAAGGAAATCACCTCAATAAGTTTGGAAAGAATTCAACACAATATTTTAAAAGGCATGGGAAAGGATCCCAATCTTGGTAAGACCTATTACACACCATGTTTTCTTTACTATCTAAAAGATTTTGATAGTGATATTTTTTGTTAGCAGATAAATGATTGGGCTACCAAGCTACGTGCTTGTCTTAATAAGTGTGTAACTTCCATAGAGATGGTAGTCCACTTTTGAGAGGCAAAATAATAATAAATAACTAAAATAGAGGTAAATAGAGAGTAAATGAGAGATAAAATTATTGTTTTAAACAACATGTTCATAGAAGAGAGTGATAGGGTGTAGGTGAGGTGTTTTGTTGGTGTTTTAGAAATTGTCTGGGTAGGTTTTGAAGAGGTTAGGAAATTGATAGTCACTGACATCAATAAGAATGTGACTAATATCAGTTAGGCTACCAAGGTTGGTAGGGAGGTGATCAATGTCAGTTAGGATATTGACATCGGTAGGGGAAATAATTATTTGGAAGGTTGCAAAAGGCTTTTTTGGGTTTGGGAAATGGTTTGGATCATGTTAGAGAGGCTAAGAGAGTTAGGAAAGGTAGTTTATGCCTTGGTTAAGTTTGGTCAGAGGTTTGGTATACATGTAAGGGGAAACAAGCAAGGAAGCTTTGTAAATTCTTTATGGGGGTATGGTCTAAAGTGCATAAAATAGTGCAAGGTAGATATAAATAAATGGGAGAATAAATATTTAAATGACCTACAGTATCAGTGATATACTTAGTTGTGGTGGTTAATGAATGATAAGTCCCAGGTTGATAGTTTTTGTCTAGGAGTCCAAATCTAAATGCCTGCATAGAGAGAACAAGTAGATGTCGTTGGTCCTCAAGAGCTCAGTTATTGATGGTGAATGACTTACATAGAATGATTTTAATACTAGATGTTAAAAATAGAATCCTAAGATCCTAAATGAGAGTAAGAATTGATTTTCTTAATTTTTATTGACCTAAACCACATGTTGGAGTTTGGCTTATATTATCGACATCAGTGATCTCACTGATGCTAGTAGGTATCCCACTGATATCGGTCATGGGTTGACCAACTTGGTGGCCTAAGAATAGGTAAAAATTTCTATTCTTGGCCTATTTTATATTGTTGTGCATGTTAAATGTGACACCTATTATAAAATGGTAAAAATAGAAGGTTAAGAAGGAAGTAGTTGTTTAAGAATTTTGTTTGGAATGAGGAATAAGTCTTAGGTAGTAAGGATGAGGGGACCATGTCTTGAGGTGACTCATCAAGGGAGAATTAGTCATAGGGTGAAGTGGTAAGGTAAGGTAGAAATAAGAGTTTTTAATTAACCTAATTAAGTATTTTAAATTAACTAAATGTGTGAGGGGCAAAAGTATGGGTTAGGAAGATTAATTGTTATTATTAAAATGGGTTTAGGGGGTTTTGACATAAGGAGTTACACATGTGTGTGTGATGTAATTTTGCTATCTACATTTGGCATTTTTATCTTATAATTTATACTAACATGTTGTAATATAAAAATAGGAGTTAGATGTTCTAAGTATTGGATGAGGTATCCCCCCTCAAAATGGTAATTGATGGATAAGAAACTAGAATCAGGTACCAATTTGATAGAAAGGTAATTGGGTGACTAGTGGAGAATTAAGCATTGTTGCATATGATGCACTATAGTTGACAATGTTAAGAATAGGCAAGGCTAAGGAGGACTCAAATAGAAGTAACCAAAGAAAAGCTTATACACAATAGTTGATATGTCAAATCAATCAAAGTTATAGCTCCAATGGTCAATGTGTCCTAGGTATCTAAGGTTGGAAGTTCCCCTAAGAAACACAAAAGGGGTTGAATGTGATAAGATGGACTTGGTTACCATCTATAACACCTAAAATACATTTGTGTGTATAATAACCAACTATAGTCAAGATAAGCAACATAAGCCTAGTGTAAAAAGGTCAATGAGTGAGGAAATATTCATGATCTCCAAGCATAATTGTTGGGGGTGAAGATTTGAGTGATCTTCAATGTCATTTTATCATGGTTAGGGGAGATATATATAATCTCTAGTTTCCCCAATGTATGGGTAAAGTGATGTAAATTTAGGTGTTTTTGTGTTGGAAAACATGTTTTGAAAGTGTTGATGTTGGTAATATAAAGTGTTAATGTTAGCATAATTAAGGCAACATTGCCAATGTTGGTGAATGTAATTACTGACATTAGTAAGTTAGGGCAAGATTGCCAACATCGATGATCAACCAAACATAAAAAAGGGGGTTTGGTGGTTGACCAAACTCATTTTCAACTTGGTGATTGGAGAGAATAAATAGGGCTTTGAGAGTGATTTGAGATGGCAATACAAGGAGGGGACCCAATAGAAGTAGGACCACAGGTGCCAATAGTGCTAGCCAAGAGGAGGTGGTGAGATGAGGTAAGATTCCAAACTACTTTGATTTTGTTTTTGAAAGTTTTAGGTTAAATAAGAAGTGAATGTGTATAAAATAGGATTAAGGGGGTAAAAAAATAGGTTAGGGTAGGTGTAGGAGAAATGAGTGGGATTTGGGGGTAGATTTATAGGGGAAATGGATAGGTAGGATTTAGGTTGTTTAACCCTAGGGTCAAATAAATCACTAATGATGGTGAAATCAACTGACATTATCTAATAGTCAACCAACATGTACCAGCATAACACTAAGCTTGATCAACTTTGACTAGCATATCACCAAGGTTGGTAATGTGCTACTGATATCAACCATGATATAGACTGATAAAGTGCTGATGTCAACATTAATGCTGATGTTGGATACTATTGAAAAGAAATAGATAAGAGAAAGGGTGAGTTTTGGATCTCTAGTTGGAGTAGTCAAATAGCCTAATGGTTGAGCTAGCCTTAGAAGACCTTGTGTCATTTGAGTGCTACCAACATAGCTTATTTTAGGTCCTCAAGCCAATGTAGTTCTCCCAAAACTTAGGAAAAAGATCTGAAAGGTTGGTTATAGGGGACAAAAAGGTAAAATAATATAGTTGAGAGGTCGAAGTTTTAAAATTTAGGTTATAGTGTTAAGAGTAAAAAATATAGGTAATGAGGCCTAGAGTTGGAATAGGTAGGTAGGATAAGGTAGAGAGAGAAAGAGGTAGTGAAGCCTAGAGTTTGAATAGGCAAGTTTATGGCTGAGTTAACCTTAGAAAACCCCATGTGGACTGTGTGTTGCCTCTATATCCTAGTTTAAGGCCTTAGGATAATGTAGTTCTCCCAAAACATAGGGAAAAAGGTGGTAAGGGAGTAGATCAAAAGGGATGTGACCTGATTCATTTGTGTATGGATGCACTTGCGGATGGAGCTTACACTGTGAGACCATCTATCAAGGTTATTGGTGTGTATGAAGAGAGATGTTATTCTAGATGAGTGGGATCATATGGTGGCCATTAATT
The DNA here is from genome assembly GCA_037957365.1 of Torreya grandis. Taxonomy (NCBI): domain Eukaryota; kingdom Viridiplantae; phylum Streptophyta; class Pinopsida; order Cupressales; family Taxaceae; genus Torreya; species Torreya grandis. The sequence goes on along the minus strand of JARHVA010005918.1, from coordinate 46,392 downwards.
TGAGAGGAGTATGATGATACTATCATGTTATATATGATGTTTCATTGATGATCATGTTGATTGAAAGGTGGTAACATACCACCAACACCTTTCATCTACTAACTGGAGTGTTGATGGTGACACAAGAGGATGCTTATAAGATTATGTGACTACCACTCCAAGGTGAGGAGACATTTGCATGCTTGAGAGAGGAGCATGATATACATATGGTCAATTTATATGTGGATCATGTTAGTGAGGTGACCTTCCACTCTACAAGCTCTATATATGAGCCACTCTACATGGCTGATGAGGAGAAACATCATCTGAGCATATTGATGATGATAAGGGTTATAGTTTATGCATTACCTAATGTAGATAAAGGGATATTTCCAATTTCTTTGATTAGTGTACTTACACAAATGATAGAAAGCTATGGAGTTTGAGGTTGCATGAGTGATAGAGTTTATGTGTCAACCATTTTTTGCATTATTGGCATATAAGTAGATCATGGTGACACAACCACTAGGGATACCTACCACTATTTTGGTTAGCTTTAGGGTTGGATTTAGATGGTGGAGAGATGGGATGTCACATACCTAAGTGGATGGAATCGTGTGAGACATTACTTATTATAGGCACATGATCAAGGGCTTGATCCCTATAAATATCATGTGGAGATTGTATCTAACATATCTAATCTTTATAGGGTAGGTAGAGTAGCTAATTGGGTTGTAGAGCTAATTATGGGTCAGGGGGAGATAGGCTAGTGAGCTATATATGGTACCCATGGCATGGGTTAGGAGACAATTTAGTTTACTATAGGATATTCCACCTACTTTCCCTTGATATGGGAGGGATGAGATAAAGACACCTTTACCATTGCCTAAGGAGACTGATGGGATCAATTTTGAGGAGCTGCCAATAGGGATAGATTTTTAAGACCTAGGGTGTATAAGTAATTATATAACTTGGTGTACAGGCTTGCATCTAGCAGTGGAGGTCAGGAGGCCACTAGTAGACTTAAAAGGATTAGTAGAGAGAGATGTAATTTTACAGGTGTGAGATATAGTAGTATAGGCTTGAGATGCAACTCAAGTAGAGGTTTTAGCCTTACAAGGGTAGGTGGTGACATTGTAAGGTTAGATTATAGCATTATAGGGTTATATGACTATTTTATAGTGTTAGATGCCTATAATTTTACAGGTGTGAGATATAGTAGTATAGGCTTGAGATGCAACCCAGGTAGAGGTTTTAGCCTTACAGGGGTAGGTGGTGACATTGTAAGGTTAGATTATAGCATTATAGGGTTATATGACTATTTTATAGTGTTAGATGACTATAATTATGGTAGAGAGAGATAGTTTAAGAGTAGTAGCAGGCTAGGCCACTCTTCTTCCACCACCACCATATGGACCAGTATAAGTTGGGCCATTATTAGGTACCATGGGTCCTCCATAGATTGTATCAATGGTGAGGTATTTAACTACCCTAGATGAGACTACTTACTATGAGAGGGTGATTAGAAAGTTCTCACAGATATAATGATATTTAGAGTTTAGAGAGCAAGAGAGGTCGATGTCATGTGTGATAAATTCTAGTTCACATCGACCTAGATAAATAGAGAGTGGTAATGATAATGCATCCTCATGACCTCAAGGAGAGCCTCAAGGACATTGAGTATCAAATTTTTTCTAGTTTTGTTTATATATGTTATACGTATACTGGCCTATGAGCTGAAGATGTAAGATGTACATTTTGAGAGAGATTTATGATATTTTGATGATGTAGATGATAAACATGTATGTGATCACATATTTATATATGAGATGTTCATTCATTTCCACATGTTTATTTGATATTTGTTGTTTATGTTTATGATGTTGATATGGATGATATTCATTTATTTCTATGTTAATTTGGATGTTAATGTTGATCATGTTATTTGATGTTAGACTAGCCATTGCATTTATGTGATGGTATATGCATAGTTGATTGCTTAGTTGCATCTTAGAATTTTTACATATTTGTGATGGTGTATGCTTTAAATGAGTAGATCTAGTGGGTTAATTTATTTTAGTATTTTTCCATATTTGTGATGGTGTATGAAAAAATAAATGGGTTGATTAGGTTAATGTTTATATGACATTATTTTTGCATCTCAAATAGAGATATCGACATGTGATGTGGATGGAAAAAATAAAAACGCAGAATGCTCGTGCATTGGTAAAGACTATTATTTAAAACATAAATAGGCTTAGGAAAATGAGCCTCTTTTATGCCTTATATCTTTGAACCATTGTGTTTGTTAGAGAAACATTGTGTTCACCTCATGTTAAGTGAGCTTCATAGTCCCTTGAAAGAGTATGAGGGGAAAAAAGAGGAGAATGAGAGAAAATGTTTGGATAACATAACATACCTAGTACAAATGATATGTCCCTTTTCTGGGTGACCTGAGAGCTTAGTATAGGCAAGTCCATGACTTAAAGTTTTTTTTTAATAGTGTGAGCTGATTAATGTGAGAAGCCTAAAATAGGATTTTGTATAGGTTAAGGTCATACAAAGAGGTGAAAATATCCTTTGCATTTGTTTTTCCCTTTGAGAATAAATCTTGGATTATCCATCCTTCAAGGGAGTGGTATAAGTATTTATTTCAATTTAAAATAATTATCCTTCAAGGAAGTAGTCTATTGATAATAACATAGGGAAGTTACATAGCTATCCTTCAAGGGAGTAGTCTACATTAAAAACTATGACCTGAGATTTTAGAATTTTTTTAAAAATATCCCATTTTTTTCTTTTGTAGTAATGGAGAAGACTATTAAGTCTTAGGAGTGTTCCACTATGAGGATAAAACCATACCACTATGTAAATTATCTAGGTGTATATGACTAAGGGTGAAGAGAAAGGGAAATAAATATAATAGGGATGCTCAAGGGATGAGCTCAAGTGAAACATGAAGTAAAGCAATGTTGGTTTAACAAAGAATGGTAATAGGTGTAAAACATTTAAAGGCTCAAGTTCTAGCCCTCCTTTAAGAGAAGACAAGTGATAAGTTCCTAAACCATACCTATGAGTTATGATATAAGGTCCAATAAAATTAGGAGTAAATTTACCTTGTTTACTTTTTTCCATTTCATCATATGTTGATTTTATTTTAAGATGAGATATCTTATATTGAAATCTCACTCTTTGAGTTTTTTATATAAGTGCATTTGATACGCTCTTGATAGACTTGGAGGTGGTTGAGGGCTATGAGATGGCATTCATCAATAAATTCAAGTTGGGCCAAACATTCTTGGTGAAAGTCATCATTAGTAAGTATGTCATACAGAGAAATGTGAACAAAAGGAATTTGGACCTCAAGAGGCAAAATAGCCTCTATCCCATATACCAATTAAAATGGTGTAGCACCCTTCAGGGTTTGAATGCTAGTATGATAAGCTCATAAAGCAAAAGTAATGTGTGTGTGCCAATCCTTGCCCATATCTTTGACTACCTTCATGAGAATCTTAGTTAAAGTTTTGTTAGAAGTTTCCACTTGTCCATTAACTTGGGGATAATATGGTAATGAGAAGCTTAATTTGATTGCAAATGCACCACAAAGACCTTAAATAGTCTTATTTTTGAAAGACTTGCCATTATATAATATAATCTTGTGAGGTATACCAAAATGACAAATGATGTGGTGGTTAATGAAGTCAGTAATTTTGTCAACTTTAGTGGAGATGAGAGGGACCACCTTGACCCACTTGGTGAAGTATTTATTGGTAGTAATGATAGAGTGATGATGGAGTGATGATTGAGGGTTAATCTCTCTGATTATATCTAAGAACCATTGAGAAAAGGGCCAAAAGTCTTTGGTAACTTATAATGCATGACTAGAAATTGGAAGAAAGTTAGTGTGTTGTTGACACTTGATGCAACACCAAATGTAGTTAGCATCGTCTTGATGAAGTGTGGACCAATAATATCCAAGTCAAATAATATATTTATCAACCATGTGACCATTGAAATTCCCACCACAAATCCCATCATGGACTTCCTTAATAGTAAAGGGAGTCTCATCACTAGTTAGGCATCTAAGGAGAAGACCATCAAAACATCACTTGTAGAGAAGTACCCCTAGTATAGTGTAATGAATGACATATTTTATGAAGGCCCTTTTCCCATTGTTAGAAAGATCAAAAGGGGTAATAGATAAGGAAAGATAATTTATGAGTTATTTGTACCACAAATCTTATGGGTTGGTTGTTACATTTCATAAAAAGAGGATGTTAGCTGAGATATAGGAGGGTAATGTTAAGTGATGCATGGTGACATAGATTCTTGAGGAGGAGGATGAAGAGGGTATGTGTGGATTAAGTGAAGCCATCATGCCAGCAAACTTGTTTGTCGATTAAGGAATAATTTGCAAGAGATAAGGGTTAAATGAACCAAAGAGTGTATCTACATGATGTTTATACCATTTTAAAATTTCATTTTTCCATAGGTAGGAACCATTAACTTGGTTAACCACTAGCTAAGAATCACTAAAAATGGTTATGGATTTGATACCCAAGAAGAGAGTTATTTGAAGTCTAAGAATCAAATCCTCATATTCATCCATATTATTAGTGCATTCAAAATCTAGTTTAAATGACAAATACATAGGCTCATCATCTAGAGGAATGCATATGACCCCTACACCCCCACAATGTTGGCATTTATATCCATCAAATAAAATCATCATTTGATAAGATATGTCATCCGTGGAGGGTGTTGTAATAGATTCATCAGGGAATTCAAGGATTGAAGGATGGTTGTCAGGTAAAGGGGAATTAGCTAACTAGTTTTTGATTATTTGCCCTTTAATTGAATTTTTCTATATAAACTCTAAGTCAAATTCAACATGAATCATAAGCCACTGAGCTACACATTGGTTGTGACAAGGTTTGGAATGCATGTATTTAAGAGGATCATTATGGGTGACCACATAGGTTTTATGATTTAGGAGATAATGTCGAAGCTTAGAGGCAAAAAAGACAAATGCAAGGCAAAGTTTTTTAGTGTGGGTATATTGAGTCTCATAATCAATAAGTGTGTGACTTATGTAATAAACCATCTTCTCTCGATGTTGGTCATCTTGATGTGCAATCATAACACCTAGAGAATGGTCTATTATGGAGATGTATAGGTAAAAATGTTGATTTTCCTTAGGTAGAATATGAATCGATGGGGAAAGAAGGTATTGCTAAAGTGTATCAAAGGATTCTTGGAAATATGTGTTCCATTAGAAGAGACATACTTTCTGAGGAGATGGTGAAAGGGTTGGGAGTGATTTGACAGCTAGGAAATGAAGCATCTAATTAACTAAAGTTTGTCTTGTAGGTTGTAGAGTTGTTTTTATTAGTAGGTGGAATCATCTCAAGAATTAATCTAACCTTAGAAAGATTGACCTCGATACCATAGAGAGAAATGATAAAACCTAAGATTTTACCAAAAAGAACACCAAAGACAATTTCTTTGGGTTTTATCAAACATTATATTGGAGAAGATGAGTGATTATTGTTTTGAGAATTGTCAAGTGTTCTTGGTGAAGTTTAGACTTGTTGAGTAAGTCATTTATGTAATCTTCCAAAAAAAATTTAAGAGATCATGAAACATATAGGTCATGGCACATTAGTAAGTTACACCAATGTTTTTCAAGCCAAAAGGCATGAACCGATATTAGAAAGTACCCCATGGGGTAATAAAGGTGGTCTTGTGTCAATCCTCAAGAACAACCAATATTTAATTATATCTATAGAATCCATCCATAAGTGATAGCATCTCATGGCTGGCTATGAGATCAATAAGTTGGTTGATACTAGGCAATGGGAAATCATATTTTGGATAAGTGAGGTTTAAATCATGATAGTTGATGCAAATACAAATTCCCTTGATTACTTTTATGATAAGAACAATACTGGAATTCCATTTTAGGTAGTCGATGGGTTGGATAAAGTTAATAGAAAATAGGTGTTGGAGTTCTTCTTTGACAATGAGAGTGATACGAGGATGCATTTTTCAAAGTTTCTATTTAACAGGTTTAACATCTTGATTGGTGATAATGTTATGGGTGATGATAGAGGGGTCAACACTAGGCATGTCATTGTAATACCAAGAGAAGGCTTTGCTATGGTAATTAAGAAATGTGACAGAATTAGCTTACTCAGAAGAATATAAACATTTACCAATCTTGAGGACATGAGGTTTATCATGGGAGGGTAGGTTGATGTCAATGGTTGATTCATTTAACATAGCTTGGGTTTTAGATGGGAGAAATCATTGGATATAAGTATCATCTACACCCATGTGAGTGATAATTGCATCATCATCTTGACATTCAATAGTGTTAATAATGGGAGAATCCTCATCAATTTTTTTAGGATGAATGAGAGGAAGGGATCTTCTTTACTTACCTTAATAATAGGTGAGAGGCCTCAAATAGATGGCATTTATTGAAAAAAAATTAGGAGGTATAGATACCTCTAATTTTGTAGGTGATGGTGGATAAAGAGAGATTGGTTCTTCAATAATTGGTTCATGGGAGTTTTTGGTGAGTTTATTTAGTTCTTCATATCCCACCCCATGCCTTTTTTTAACATTTTAAATGGTGTTGCTAGTAGGATATTCAATAGGTGTGTGGACACCTTGTTCATAATGACCCAAAACAAATCCTTTCTAGGCACACCTATATAGGTAGGTGTGATTGAATCTAGGGTTACTCAGGAAAGAGAAGTCATAGGGAAATGGTTATGGCAAAGAAGATGGGTTTTTTATAGTGAGATCTTGATCAATTCCCCCATATGTGAAATTGGTTTGAATATTAGGGGGCCATAAGGGATGACCATCCCAACATGAGGATCATAATTTGGGTTCATATGAAGCCTTTCATATTCTTGTGGAGTATAGAATGTGTCGAGTGTCAATGAATGATATTCACCAAGTGATAAACATTGAAAAGTATCCTCTATGGGATCTTTATCAAGAATTTGTGTTGCTAGTATCTATGTAATCATAATATTGGAGCTTGTGGAAGATTTAAAAGCATCATGCAAGGAAGATGATTTTTTAATGGGATGAAAACATCATTGGGATTATAGGTCATATTATATGTTTTAAATGGAGGTGAGTCAATAGGTATAACATGTACTTGTATATCATGTTCAAACTTGACACATTGGTGTAAAGTTGAGGGTACACATGGCGTAGCTTGTATCCATGGTCATCCAAGCAATATTTTATATTGGAACTCCTCTTTTACAACATAGAAATTGTGTGAGTGCCTACATGAATATGTAAGACAATAGTGCCCACTATAGTAGCTCTAGTACCATTAAAAGAATAGAGTATTGCATCAGTTGGAGACATATTAGAGCCCTAAGATACTAATAATAGATATTGATTGAGATAGGGCCCTAAGATACTAATTAAGGACTAATTAGAGCCCTAATTTTCATGGTCACCTATAGTCACCTGTAGGTATGTACATAGAATTTTATGACTATCAAGAACCCAAGAGATGGGTTGTGTACAATTGTAAGACTTGAATGGAGTTACAAAGTCATCTAGGGTTTATCAACATAGTCAAAACCACCTAAATCAATTCTTATAGTCAGTCAAGTTGAATAAAGTTGTAAATGGGAAGTTTTACCTTAACTTCTCTACAAGAAATCTTTATCCATACAAAATGTCATCTGTTGGTGGAGGTTTATGAGACCTAGGCAAGCCTAATGGATTCATTCTTATAGCCTAGGTCTAGGGGTAGCATTTAAATGTGAAATGAAGTTGTTAGGTTAATGAATAAGTATGATTGAATTAATTTCAAATCATTCAAGTTTCTAATGAAAACACTTAGAAGCTAAAGTGTCATTAGACTAAATGAACCTTAAACTTTTTGACCGATAGTGCATTGGTAATAGAGAGATAATAGCATGTGAAGGCATAAAGGAGATCAACTGGGTATGAAATGACCTCAATGACCTTAGGAGGAATAAAAAGAGAAAATTAAAATTCCTAAACATATATTACCACCTATATAAATCCATTATATTCCTTAATGATCACCTACAGTTTGAGGTAAGGACTAAAGACTAGCCTAAACCAATGAAAGATACAAATTGATTGGTAGACAGAAGTGTAAGGTAGATTAACACATATAAATAACTATTAGAGTGATAATAATAAAAATATATGATATTATCATAGGCAAAAAAAATAGAGTAAATATGAACTAAACTGGTTTTGAACTCCATGTTCCATCAAGCAAAATCCTATACATAGTTCTAACAAGCCTATAACTAGTCTTCAGAACATGTGATATTGAGAAATATAGAAGTATGATCTAGCCTTGAAACTTAGTATATATTGTCATCATGATCTTAAATATACCTCCATAGTCTTATTTGAGTCAAACTAATAGGGTAATTACTCTCTATTTTATCTTATACCAGAGGCACTTCACAGTCAAGATAGTTTGTAGGCCTAATGCATGAATTGTAAAAATATGAAATAAATATTCTTAAGGCAATATGGAAAGATTTATAGGGTTGGTTTTAAAATAAATAAGTTTTTATAATATCTTACATTCATTATGGTCACTCACAGGTGGTTATATACTCAAATACATAGTCTATGCCTACTAGGCCTAAGAACTAGGCATGAACCATCAAGTGTCTAAATTAATTCATATGACCATATGATATTAAAAAGTAACTTGAGAGACTTAGTGGTAAATTGAAGGATTGATTGGACCCAGTGTCTTGTAGAAAATAACTTAGATTTGGTCATTTTGGCCTAATCCTCTCTCAGGGGTGTTCAGAATGTATAGTGAGAACTTAAGAAGCATTTTCTTTCACTCAAATATATAAAAAAAACATGCATGGTGTATTAATAACTTAAGGATGTTTTATTGTGGTATTTAACTCAAACACAATGGAATTGTTTTGAGGGATAAGGGATTAACCTTTATGAATCACTGGTAATAACTTGAATGGCCTAAAACCCTCCAAAAACCCTCTCAAAAACTTGATGAGAAATATATGATGAGAAATGCATTGATAAGGGTTAAATTCATGGAATATGATTTTTACCTACTTGTAACTCTCAAAATATCTAAAAATCAATTGTTTTATACTATCACTTGTATGGATGAGTCAAATTCTATGTTTTCTACAAAAATTGAGTTGAATTAAAGGTACAAAAGGGAATAACTAATTAAAATACATAGTGGAAGGAGTGTAGATATTTTTTATAACTTTTCATATCTCATTATCACCATATTCATACATGAAAACCCATCTGATAGAATATTTGTTGTAGGTAGTCTTCAATAGGATAGTGAGAAGCAATGTGACTGTCAAAAGTGGGAGGTGAGAAGTGTGATAATAATTTTCTGGAAGTCTGTATTAAATAAAATAGAATAGAGATGGTTGGAATAGGTTTCCCACATATATGTAATTAGTCTCCTTGAGTGTGTGCAAGCCACCATAGTGACAAGTGTGATAATCTAGGCTTAAAGGGATAGTGATTAGCTGTAACGAAGTAAACAACAAGTGTCAAAGAGAAGGTCATCAATTGAGGGGTGGATAATCAATTCAAAAATAATGACCTATTCTCTAATTAATTCCAAGATATTTATAATAATTTAAGTGGACTCCACATCAAAAAGGTAGTTTCAATAAAGACCATGGAGTGTCCCTATGCCAACTTTAATAAGATGTCATATTTTAGATGGACACTTACCTAAGAGAACTTCATGACCTATTCTCTAACTCTTCCTCTTGAATTGTAATTATCCTTGAAGCCTTGACACTTGGAATGATGACACTTCAACATCACATCTCCTCTATCCTCTCCTATGCTATATATTGAAGCCATTTTAACGTTATAAAGAATCCATAATTGGTTTGGCAGAGCCCTCTATTTTGACATGTTTTTGTCATTTGAATAAAGTTATAATGATTATTTAGTATTTTCATTTCTTACATAAGTATGTCAAGTATTCCATTTGAATGACAATTGATTAATGTTTTCTCCTTGATTCTATTCCACTCTTTTATGCATTATGTGAGTAATACATTTCTTTTAATAGGTATCATGAAGTGTATATATTTTTTTGGTGTATTTTGAAGTGTGAAGGAGAATAATAGTGTTTAATATCTAACCTCATAGTTACCCACCTTTAATATATCATGGTAATCTACCTCCATGTAGAAACACTTATGGTAGAAAGAGCTTTGAGTTAAGATTAGTTTTAGAAATATACCTTCTTTGCATAAATGCAATTATGTTTGTGGAGATATATTTGGTGTATCAAATCCATTAGTGTGGGTTAATTTCAGTTTCCATCTTCCTTTTTTAACCCCCAATAATTATTAGTATAGTGTAAGGTGTGTGTTTAAAATATAGATCAAAGGAGCTAACCCATAATCTAGAGATATATTTGTTGTAGCAGTTTGTCTATATGTAGAGATAGTTCCATGTTATCCCAAATTTGAGGTATTTTTTCTTTATCTAGGGTGGAAATTTGGGATATAAAAATATGATTAATTTTATTGATTTTTAAGAATTTTTATAAAATGTAATCTAGGACAAAAATATTTCTATAGTATGTGATGTTTATTGGATTTTTTAATTTTTTCTAATTGTTTTTTAGATGTTAAAAATTTTAAATGTTTTTATATTTTGTTGGATTTTATATACAAGGGATAGTATCAATGGGAAAAACTATTCTATAATAAATGAAAGGATTGAAATTAGATGAAAGGGATAAATTATGGATGGATAGTCATGGATAGGAATTAAGATGAGAACTTCTAAGAACATGTTGCCTAAACACCAAGTGTATAGTAATCAAAATACCATTATAAGTCCATCCCAACATGTTTCTAAGAACATGTCTCCAGATGTTTCCACCTCCTTATAAAGGTCAAAATGGGGAATATAGATGATTTTAATGTGGTAATTATTGGATGGATAAGGATTGGTTCTAATGGGTTTTTAATGTGGAAGGATGGTGTAGATTTGGATGGATAAGGATGTATTTCAGATAGGTAAGCACTAAATGGACAAGGATGGGTTTTGATAGTGTAGGATATGTAATGATGGATAAATAAGGATTATTTTAGAATATGTATGATTGCTATGGAAAGGCTTTTCCCCTAAGTATCAGGTACTTTTAGATAATTTATTATTTTATGCATGAAATCATAAACTAGTTTTCATCATGGTACTTGTCCAAGAGGATATAGAAATGGTTTTCACCATTGGATGAATTATTTTATATTTTTCACTTTTTTATAATATCAATTATATATGTGTATTATATGTAGGATTTTAGCCCCTAGTGATATTTTAGGTATGTGATACAAATATGTCTTTGGTAAATTTATCGATTTCTAAGTTGGCTTCTTCCAAATTTACTAAGATACCATCATAACCCCTATGATAAAGGGTACTTCCATAAAATGCAAACTTAAAGGAGTGTTGGATGAATGAATTGTGTTAGATGCATGAATTATTTGAAGGGAAGGAATGTTTGTCGGTATTGGGTGATTGGAACCAATAATCTCAATTTCTACAAGACTAAGTAGATGAAAGTTGGATGATTTAAAAAATTTATTTTATAATGATTGTATCTACAATAAGTGTTGTGGATTCATCCTATGATTATTTTGATGTAGGGGGGATTTTGATTTCTTTATTTAGATGATTTTGATTTTAATATTGTTATGATAGCATGTGAAAAATGTTTTTACTAAGGAACTTATATATTTTTTGTGGATTTGGATTATCTCATAATGCCTCAAAACTTTTTTCACTAGGGGATGCTAATTTCATATTTGTATTTGATGGATTATAATTATAATTTTCATTATTTGATAATTCCTTGAATAGGTTTTCACTATTTCATGTTGATTTTATATTTTTAATTATTTTATTTTAGGATTCATTTTGATTTAGGAATAATTGTTATTCCTTAGAATATGTTGATGTTGATTTATGTTATTTGGGATAGATGTCAGTCATGAGTTCAATAATTATTTGATTGTCATGCAATAAAGCTAAAAATAGGTAAGATTATCATTCCTAATCAATGTGTGTGGGATATTGAATTGAAATATTGAAAAAATGATGGAATTGTGATTTTTTTGGTCAAAATAAATAGGTGTAGGAAATTCAATGTCAAGATAGGAGGAAGTATTAGTGGTATCAATGAAAGGACTGGTAGAATCATGGTCTTCATAGGGACTATAAATGGATCCTTTTTATATTATGGATGAATCTTTCTTAGAAATAATGAAAGTATCACTAACTTATTTTCATTGATTTTCAAATGGGTTTTAGCCTATAATAGGATCTGATGTTTATGCTAAAATAGACGGGTTCTATGATTCCTTGCTCATAGAGGTTGAGGTCTCTACCTTAGTAGTTCATGTATATGAGGATTCTACTTATTATAGGAGATTTTATACTTTGGAAGTAGGATTATAAGTTTTCATTTTATAAGTAGGGATTATTGCATCCTTTTATTTCTTCCTCTGTAATAAGGATAATTTTTATGAATGATGGCATGCTAAACTAGTAGCTTTTTTATTCGGGTTATGATTTTCATTGTTGATAGGAGAAATGGGATATTATAATACATGGAGGGAATTTTGTACATTTTTTATATAATTATATCTATAATTTAAGGTCTTTTTTGTGGGTGATATGGGTTTTGATGTGTGATAGTAGATTAGGTGATTGGAAAATGAGTGGTAGGTTATGTTGGTTAGAAGAGGTTTGGTTAAGGATTGGTACTTGGTGAAAAATGGTATCTTGGTAAAAAATAAGTATTTAGTACAATTTAGGCTCTTGGGAAAATATAGTATTTTTAATGAGGGTATTAACAAAGATAGCTGGATAGTATAATGTAGGTTCATAAAAAAATTGGTGATAGACCATGGTGCTCAAAGTGTGGTTGATCAAATATGGATTAGCTAAAAATATGTGAATCAAATATAGGTTTATTAAATGTTGTTTTTAGTTTATGGCCTTTATTTTTAAGTTGAGGAACTTGATTGTACACAAGAAAGGCATCTTGGCATAATCCTAAGATATGATCCTTAAATATGAATACAATTGGTTCTTCTTCAATGTCCCCTTTGTCAATCAAATCTTGGATATAAATTTTGAATATAATGAATATGTTAACATAATGTCCTTATGATACTTGTATTAATAACCTTTTTATACCAAGTGGTCATTAGTTAGATCTTATAAAAATTCTTGGTGTGTGGATACATGATCATGTTTGCAACAAGTAGTTAATGAAAGATCACATATAAGGTATACTTGACATGAGTATATTATCTATATTTGGATATGAAATGGATTTTATTTTTGGTCAAATGATGGTCATTGGTGGGGTGATGGTATGTAATAGTTTGCTTTTGGGTTTTTTTTTGGCTTTGGGTCTATTTTGAAAGGTAATGGATCAAGAGACATATTTGTAAGATATTTAAGAGTTTTGGATTATGTATTGGATAGGTCATTGTATTGAATAAATTATTAATATGTTTATATAAGAGGGTTGATATATATTTTTATTTATTATATCTCTTGGTTTAATTTTTGGATTTGTTTAAGGATGGTTAGATTTTGGGATTGGATGATAGAGCTAATTTATTTTCATAGTTCTCATGGTGATGTTGGGATTATAGATATTGGGGGGGGGGGAGATCTAGTTTATTTTGGATTAAAAATTTACTAGAGGTAATTTGATGTTGAAATGGGATGGTTTTGAACTCCTTACTAATGAGTTGGCCTAACTTGTTAGGATCAAAGTCAGAAGGAAGATAGGTACCTACCTCTATAAGGTGTAGAAAGAGTTCACCATTGTTTGAAAATATGTATCTATCAAGATTAGTTTTGGGATCCATAAATATATGTATTTTTTTGGATTAAACATTGGTTTTGACTCAAGATGTTTTTGGGTTTAATATTATTTTAGATTTAGGAATGTTTTTTAATTAAGATGATTTGGAATTTTTTTGATTAAGTGAAAAAAAGGTTTTATTTTAAAAAATAATAAATTATTTTGACTTCAATAAATAAACTTTAGTTTTAAATACACAAAAATATTTCTATTACATGATTATGAAAAGGATATTAAATCAAATATGATAAAAATAATCTAAACATAATTCATACAAACCACATGAAAAGGATAAACTATGAAAGAGACTTGAGTTATTTATGCGATTTCATTTATTCTTTTTTTCCCATTTGATAGTGGCATCCAATTATTCTATAGAAATTGTTATGGAGGTAGTTCCACACCCATATCCAACTAAAATTAGTTTTAATGATACATTAAAAGTAACTTACCTAGGTGATGCACTTCAATTATGTGCACCACAATTCAAATAGCTGAATATCATATTAAGGCTTAGAGTTTTTGCAAGTTCAACTAGGGGGTGTCATTTATATACTTTTTGGTATGATGAGGCCCAAGAACATGAATAATTTTATTAAAATACTACACAAAAGGCTATAGTCCTTATATATCCACTCCTTTTTTAGGATTTTAGTATAGTATTGGAGCTATTTATTGAAACCTTGATTACTAGAGGATGAAACTACCTCACATCATGATGTGCTTAAAATATAAAACTACCTAAAAAATTGAAACATCTAATCCTTAATTTATATACCCCCACTGGTATATGGGTTTTTTATTACTACATGGTAGTGAAATAAACAATCGATAGATCCCATATTAATTTTAAAAATACTTTCTCATTTATAATTTATAAGGATCATCACTAGTGTGAGGTGAGAAAAGAGCACATTCAAGAGTAGATCTGGTTAAAAAATTACAATACTTACTTTTGATTTCCATTGATCATCACCAATGTGATACAAGGAAAGAGCATGCATGTTCAATGTCTTTTAATTAACCCAATCAAAATTTAAAGAAATGAAATTAATTAATTGCTAATTAATTAATTAATCATAACTTAAAATGATAGCAAAGAAAAACACAATACATAAAATTGATTTTTGGTTTAGCTTTTTTAAGTCTTTATCTTGTCGTCCTATGAAAAAACATTAGTAGTTTATATGTAAAGACTTTTAAAATAAAAAATATATATAAATTAGCCATAAATTAAAGTGAAAATAAATATTAAATCATAAAAACAATTATTTGGAATAAAACCATTATTACACAAAATGAATTCACTGCTAAAAAAATGATGAAAAACATAAAGTAGTCAAAGATAGACATAATAATCTATAAGAAATATAAAATTATTGCCTTATAAAAAATCCTATATATTGAATAAAGCCACTTATGTTTTCTACAAAAATGTCAATTTTTTCAATAAATTCATTATTTTATCCACTAAAACTATTGTTCTATAAAATGACAAAAATAGACAATAAAAATGAAAAACATTAGGAAAAAATAAGAAAATAGATGTCAAATAGATAAACTAGCAAACCAAGAACAAAAATTGGAAATAAATTTAAAAATAGATTGAAAATGAAACCATTGTTTCACAAAATTAAACTACTAAATTTTGTAACAAAACTAACAAAATTCTTGACAAATTCACTGAACAATGTATTGAATTCACTATTTTCTACGACAGAAATGATGGTCTCAAAAATGGAAAAAAAATAGAAAACAAAATCAAATAAAATAGGAAGATAATAAAAACTAGATAACAAAAAGACAAAAAAATTGAAAAGACTAAAAATAAAAAATGCATAACCAAAAATAATGCCCTTAAATTAGTTAGAATAAAAATGTTGATATGTAGGATAAAACCATTATTTAATATAAAACATATAGTACCTTATAAAACTCCAAAAAATGGCACCTAAAACTAAGAAACACCCTTCCAAACCAACATCAAACAAATATACACCTTAGTAAAATTTTAAAACAAATAGAAAAGCATAAGAAAAGCATAAGAGATGTAAAATATTTAGGAAAAATTCCACCTAGTGTGGTAGAATGTGATAGATATAATTTTATAACCTATTCAAGATAGGAAATCAAATGAACAATTAATTTACTATTCTAAAGAATAAGATAAAATTTAGTTATAGTTATTCAATCAAAATTAATAAACATACTTACAATCTACCATCTTACTAATAATTAAATCACCTTATCCATTCATGTACATCTATTTTCTCTTACAATGTGATATGTATATCTATTTAATTAAATCTCTAAGGCAAATGCAATTTGAGCATTATATGAACATATATTCTTGATTTTATTATTGTTGCACAAGATTACTTCAATAGAACTTTGATAACTTTATGATGGAATTTCTAATAATGAAGGATGTCACTTAAATTTTTAAGCTTTTATGTGAGAAGATGGAATGATAAGTTAAAACTAAATTTATTTGATTATTTTAATTTTGGATGTTTAGATTTGAGTCATCATCTAAATGGAATATATCAATTCTTCATGTGTTTGAGAAATACTTGGGAAGTTAGTTGGTAGTTGAAAGTTTTTCATGAATGAGTCAATGTAGTTAAATCACTCACCATGTTAGTTGAAATGTTTAATTATGGCTCAAAAATTAGTCCATGAAGTTAAGTAAGTGGTTGTATGGCTTAACACAACATTGAAATAAATACGAAAGATGTTTGGTGACTTACAAATTATAGATTTTATTATTTTATAGAATTATGTGAGCATGATTAATTAATTAATATTTATTAATTTATCATTTGAAAAAGGGATGGAAATGATACTAGTGGACCTTATGATAGAATTCAAATTTAGAGTGGTGGTTGAGTTAGTGTGTCAATATTAATCATAGTTAATTATAACAATAATGTGGAAAAATCTAGGTGTCTATATCTGTTATACTTGTAGAGAGTACATGAAATCACACTACACCTAGTAAGAGGACTTTGAATTTACCTAAAAAATAAAAATGGTTTTATATCTAAAGTATCAAATTCAATATAATCGTTATATCTTAAAAAAATTGTCTCTTCACTCAAAATGATTAATTACATAATATATAATATAATGGAGGAGAAAAGAGGGAATAACATAAAAAATACTTGACCATTGTCATAATTAAATTTTGTTTTTAAATATATCCCCTATTATACCTTGTAGTGGTTTTATAAATATTTTTTCATATTTTCCAATGCTACCCATATGTACTAATACTAGAAATATTTAAATTTTATCCACCTCCATATTATATATAATAAAATGAGATTTCTTTGAACATAAAATAATAGTGAGCTTCATCATTCTTTTATGTAGCTTTTTTATTTTTGTTCAATTTTTTTTAATTAAGCATAGTTTTGCCTTTAATATAACTTACACTTATTTTAAAACAATGTAAGGCATTTTAAAAACTCCTATATCCTTTTTAATTTTAGCATAGCCTCTTTTTCAAATACATGAAATCTTTTCTTATAATAAACTTTAATTTTAATAAATAGGGTAATCCTACTATTTAAATGTAGAAATTATATTTAAAACATTGGTGGAGCCAATTAATATTTTAAAATAGAGATTTAATTATTAAATAATGAATATAGAAATTAAAACAAGTTAGGTGTAGGGATTTTAAAAAATTTGGTAGCTCTCAGGTGAAGCTTACTAGCAAAGTGTTAGAATCAAAATCTTAGCATCCATTTGTAAATGATTCAATAAAATTGCAACTCGATATAACAAAATCCTCCTAAAAATATATTCTTTAGAGTTAGAATATGTAATTAGGGGCCTAGGGGTGGCATCCCCTAGTGGGGTCAAGATGCAGTGTATATTACATGGTCTTTGGGCACATATTAATTTATCCAAACCTTTTTTTTCTTTTTTGTGTGATATTTTCCCTCTATTTTTGACCTCTATAAAATTCTCTAAAAACCTGAAAATCACACCAATTTGTATCTTAGAATCCTTTTTGAAACTTTATCACATAATTTTCTAGTGTTTTTCCATGTAGTTTCCAATTAAGCTTCATTCATTTTCTCTTTGGGAAGTTTTTTGTGTGAAATAAGAACTATGATCTTCCTAAGTTGTTTGACAGTTGGAGATGCACATGAAATATGTTTATCTAACAACCTGAGTTAAGTATAGGATTTTATGTCATTATTCCTTTCCAACATATCTCACACCATTTAATATTATAAATATTAATGGCTAGAGATCCAATCTATAGATTTATGTTTATGATTCAAGTCTTTGAATATCAATAAATTGGTATGTTCCATTTAATATGGTGATTGGGCATACTTTTGAATTTTAAAAATTGATGAGTGGATCATTTCATTTGAATGCCTTTATATTTTAAGAAATTTTACTTAAAATGAATATTAATGGATATAGATAACACTAAAAATATAATTGATGGATATATTTTTGAATAATAAAGTCATCATAATTTTTTAGAGTATCTCAAGGTTAATAATGTAAATTCATTTTATATCTCAAATATGACTTATGAATTTTGATAAGACTTTTATAATTTGATAAAGCTTTATCTCATGTTTTAAATTGATATTTAGATGATCTCTATCTAATCAAATGGCTATATATATTGTTTTTAGATGACATTAACTTGAAAATTTAAATTGACACACATCTATATATCGTCAAAAAGATATAATGGCTAGATGGAGATTTAGGACATTAAACAGTTTTTTTACTTAGCCTTATTTGATCTTGTAAATGATTTCTAATAAATAGGATAAGTCCACCACTTATTCTTTAACCAATAGTGTTGTTCCAATTTTTTACAAAATTGATGGTTAGATATTATCCTTTTTTTTATCAAAGAAACACAAAGTTTACACCTATTATTGACTCTTAAACTAGTTCCTATGAATTATTATAAGACATTAAACATTATATTAACTCTATTAAATTAATTATTTTTTGTGCTTTTCATTTAATATAATGGCATGAGAAACTCTTAATATGTGACACTAGTAAGATTCCTAGATTTAGATTGTATTGTTAGATCCAAAGAAGATAAATGGATAGAGATTATTAGCCATTTTCAAAATAAAAATACCTATACATTTTTAATCATTTTCTCACAAGAATAGACATTTAAAAAAAAAATTATCCTTAATATTTTCAACTAAATCTCTATAAGACACCACATTAACCCTTCATTGAAGCTTTACTATCTTGTCACCACTAAATATAAATTATATAGAACTTTAGTTTGGTATGATTAGAAAGTACTTCTCCTAATTATACCCTTCATTTCTAAGACCTTCCTATTATTAAAAGGCTTTCATATGGTATCTCTTGTGCCTATTACTTATCTCTTTGTCTAATCATATGTAATTATGATGACCAAGACTTCTATAATGATCAAAATGTTATTAACATGATTATCATCATAATTTTAATGTCTTAGACCTATATCTATTGTCTAACTTCTTAAACATGTGTCTCCTAGTCAGACACCTATGTCGACACTAGTCTATTGTGAAAAAATAAGTGTATAATTCACTAATATCATAAATTTTCAAATGAAACATATACCTATGATCAACCTAAGTGATTTAATGCTAGATATTTCCAAAATAGATTAATATTAAAATATCAACTGCCATTTACTTTTGACCTATCACAGACCTAAAAACTCATAAGGTGACTTAGCAAAGTTATCTAATCAAGAATTCAAGTAAACATAACTTTTGTATTCTATCCTATTTTAATATTAGTAATAGGGACAACCCTTAATCTAGTATGAGTAGACTAGGGTGAAGGTGACATGAAACCTAAAATATCCCAAGTAGTTACATCTATATTTAATGTGTATTCCATATCATACACATGCATCTAGTTCAATCATCTCTATTGATGCAACTATCCCAGATCGACACAAATGTTTGAGGCCACAAGATGTAAATTTATATAATCTAATAATTGATGCATGAAACTAATATAGTCTATTTTCATCCTATTCCATATTATATCTGAATACACATAGTTAAGCATCTATGTAATCTTGTTCTCATTTCATTGGTATATCACTCAATATTTGTAATTACTATTTTTAACATATCTTAGTATTTAAATTTAGATTATTATTTATCTAAGTTTTTTAACTAATTAGAGACTTGATATCACACTTGTACATAGTCATTTATATATTATTATCCCTATCCCCATTGGTATTATTTTCAATTTAGGGTTAAAATCTTGGTGAGATTGATATTTGGTATCCAAACCCTATCTCATGCTAGGGTCTTCTTATTTTCCAAATGACTATAATTTTTTAATTTGAATTTCATTTTCATGATTGATTGTTCCCTAGCATTTGTATGCCCCTCTTATCCTATTATCATATCATTTTTTGAGTATTTAAAATGGATAAAAAGGAATTTATTCTTCCTCATAACCATAAAGAGGGTGATAACTATTATACCTATAACTAGTTCCATGTTATCATTTATTTAAGGGGTAAGGTGTCCCCTACTATAGTGAGAAAAGAGGGTAGAAATCAATCTTTCCTAAATCTATATATAGTACATGTATGCATATTCAATATGAAGCACCTAAGGTTTGTACGTATGAATCCCTAATAGCTCAAATCATTAGTATGATCAATTTATGAAAAAAAAATACAAAATTAGATTGCATACCTACATAATCCAAAATGTGCTAGTGTTAATCATGTGTTTTCATCTTCCACTATCAATGTCAGCCAATAAGGTTTCACTGCCAAATGAAAAGATACAACAAAATACATATAAAACAAGTGATTTAAATCTTATATCAAAGGATTTTTAGAGTTCAAGTGAAATCCTAAGAGAAATTCTTAGAAAGAAGGTGATTCAATTACCTCCTCCACATCATATAAGGAGATCCAAATACTATTGTGTATATCATACATATTGTTGTTTTTAATTAAAGAATAAAATTCAAAGTCTCAAAGATATTGATGATCCTATCATTGATACATCACTCAATCACTCCACTCAAATTATGATTTCTCCTAAAACACAAGTGAGAAAACAAAAAATATGGTTACCAAAAGATAATTTGAAGAAAGATAAGGGTCAAAAGATCAAATAAATAAAACAAATACCATTACCAAATGTTCTAAAAATTTAAAATGATTATGACAATAATGATACTATTTATAATATTAATATGACAAATTAAAAATTTAGTAAGATTAATTTTGATCCACTTGATAACATACCACATAAAATATTCATACCTATAAAACCTATTACATACAAATTAAATCCATCTCTAAAATGTATAAAACCAAATATAGATAAAGGCAAGGAAAACAATATAACTCAAGATATTCTTAAGGTATTAACATCTGAGGTACACACAAATACAAATAAATGGTATAGAAAAAAGGCATGACCATAGTATGGGGTAGTTCCTTATTCATATATGGATGCTCAAAAGGTTATATCACAAGTTCAAGAATAATCTAATCAATTAATTTTTCCTATACTAATGATTACATTGATGATTATGATCCTAATAACACAATTTTTTTATATGATATTGATGGTACTAATTATGTAACATATGAATATGATACACACAATATATATCCTTCATATAACCATCTCCTTGATGAGTACATTGGCTTCTAGTATCACTTTACCTTGCATATGTTTTCCTTGCTTATCCTTTCAAATATTCTAAAAATACATTATAAAATATTATAAAATCCAAAAATCTAAAAACTTTAATAGGCATTAACATATTATATTATCTCCTTAGCACTTTTGCTATTAGTTCCATATTGGTAGATAACATATGATCTATTTCTATATACACAAGTGTTTCACACCTCTTTTGAGTGTGATACATACATACCTAAGTACATAACCTATGCATTTTTGGATGTTGGGACTTCAATCCACTCATGTAATTTGAACATTGGTGGAATCCACTTGTTTTATCATGATACATCAAGGCTATATCCTATGATCATTTTACATTATCATTTTTGAGCTTATATAATTACACATACCTTTATATATGCTTATATATTTAATAGTGTACTTGATATGTTATGTACTTAACATTTTTTGCTATCACATAATCTAGGAGCTAGTATAACACGTTTACATTGGTTTTTTATGTTCCAATATTTCCATTTATGCACTTACTTGAGAGTCTTTTTTGCACTATATATATATTTTTTTGATAATTTTAATATGGTCCATTTATTTTGGCCCTGTGCCTATGTTTTCCTATTGTGATATTTACATATGTCATAGTTTATTATCTGCAGACATTTAAACATGTAATTCTATATATTATGGGAATTTGACTAAGTCATGTCCCTTCAATTTTGTCACATTTGAAAATGAACCATTATCTTTTGATTTGATTTTGAATTCTCTTGTATGTGTCCTTGATTGATTGTTGAGATTATGTTATTATTATCTAGGCATTGCCATTATTCACATCATGAATCTTAGGAATTGATGTGATCACATACCATGTACTACATTATTATATCTACCTAGTCATGTTACTCATAAATGTTAGATGATACATTCACATATTATATAGTTATATTATCCTTTTGAAGTAAGGTGAATACTAGTTTCTACTTCCCCTTAGCTCAAAATGGGGGGCATATCAATGGGGGAATGTCTTAGAGGTATGGATTTCATTCTTTTATAGTTTCATATTTTAGTGATTGTATGCCAAAAAGGCATAGATTTTACACCTATACTAGTTATCAATTTCATATTACAGTGGGGTCATGTTATGGAAACATGTGCTCCATACCTATACTAGATTTAAGATTAGAATTATAGTGGGGTAATGTCATGGGAGCATGTCTTCAACACTTTAAAATTTTCAATTTAGACAAAATTTCATAGTTATATGATTTAGATACACATTTGTGGAAGCATTATAAATATGAGTACCTTTTTTATACATAGGTTTCATATTGAGACATACATTAGGTGAATATTCTAAGAAAAATAACACTTTATATTATAAAATAAAATAAACTTTGATATTTAAAATAATTTTATGGACTTTATCCTACACTAGGATGTAATTTAATGTCTATTATTGAGTCAATCTACTATAGTAGTTGGTACATTTTTGGTAAGGTTGAGGTTATAAAATCACTCAATATTACCAAGTTTCTAAGGTGGAGTAGTAAAATCAGCCACCCACACCATATTTATAGTGTGACTTGACTTGGATGACTTATGCTCACTATTTTATAAGTATGATTGGGTTACATGGTTGAGCTAATATCAACTGACAGGTGGAAACTCACCTTTTCTCTAAGGTTTGGGCCAAATTACCCTCCAATATTTATATATATTTACACTTATAGATTTACTATTGTCCTAATCTCAACTCAAAAGATTTAAAATAAAGTATCTCTTCAAATTAAATTTTTGAAAGGAAATATGGCTGTAGCAATATGTAGGTGTGATCCTAACCTTGCTCTCTTTACTTTTAAGAATTTAAAATTATTTAAATTATTGATTACTAATTATATATTATAATATACAATTGGTTGCAAGTTAGTCACTATAAAAACACTCAAGTGGAACTCACTCAAAAATAAGGTGCATTATACACACTTTTTCCTTTAAAACCATAATTTTCATTACTAGATTAAATGGGGGGGTAGACACTAAATTTTAATTACATATCACTTTTGTATTTTATACTTGGAAAGTACTTCTCCTTGATATACCCTTTAGTTATAAGAGCTTCTTTCTACTATAAGGATTGTATTTGCTATCTCTTATGCCTGTTTCTTATCTTTTATTCTAACCATATGTTATTCTAATGAGCAAACCTTCTACACTACATAAAATTCTATTAACTTTCTTATTATCATCCCCATAAAATCTTGGACCTATACCTATTTTCTATCTCTATAGACACATGTGTCCCATCTAAATGCCTATCATAATGAAATTGTCATGTAACAAACTAAGTGTCATGTGCCTTAATGCCATCAAATTTGAAAATGAAATGTATACCTATGGTCAGCCTAGGTGCTTTAATTTAAGATTTTAAAAAATAGATAACATATACAAGATCAATCCTCATTCATTCTTGACTTAGCATAAACCTAAAAAATCACAATGCAACTTACCAAAGGTACTCTATCAAGTATTCAAGTGACCATAGCTTCCCTATTCTCTATTATTTCAATATACATCATCAAAGTATCCCATTTATAAGTTTGAAGTACTCCAGGATCACTCCATGATCCATACTTTCCAAGTTACATTTCAGGTTACTCTATGTAATTTTTTTATCAAATTTTACATCTTTATAGACACACAAGCAAAAATTTAAGGGATAAATACATAACTCTAAGGCCCTATATAGATTATTGGATATGTACGTAGTTCCCCTTGATAGTGGCACCCTTGGGAAAACTTGACACTATGTGCCCACTAACACTTTTTTTTTAATCACTCCAAGAGTGAAAAACATAGCGTTTGATCATTTGACCAAGAGAAACAACCTATGTATGAGATATCATCACACCAAAGTAAAGGCAACCAAAAATAAAAAAATTTATAGGTGGTTTTACCTAGATATGGTTGATATATAAAATCATACACCTACATCTAAATCAAATAGTAGCATCAATGGTACCATCTAGATCATATGTAAACATTTGAGCCCCCAAAATGTAAACTTATAGAATCTGTTTACTATTTCAAGATCCTAATCTAATCCACTTCTGACCTATTTTAGCCTAGATATACATGTGCATAATAAACTAAGTAATCTTTTTTTAATTTATTTCAATAACAATCAATAGTTGTACTTTTGATTTTAATCATATATCAGTATTATAAATTTAAAACACTAATTATTTAAGTATACAAATTAATTGGTCTACTATAAATCTATTTATCACCATTTTACTTATTAATTTATATATTCTTAATCCTATATTTTATTGACTCATCTTGATTTAGGGTTAATCAAATTTATAATTTTAATTTGAACTCTTTTTGTCCCTTTAATAGTTGCTTATCTATGAAAATTTAAACAATTTATAACCTACACATTTGAATATAAACACAATAACCTATAGATGTTAAATTTTATTGCATTTAGTTTCTTTATGCTTAAAAATTTATCCATTCTCTTGAAGACACAATCAATTTAATGCTAATATTGAATATTTTCACTCCTTTATATTCGTCTCAAAATTGAACTGATTTGAATAATACTCCACAAATATATACATAAAAGGTAACACATACATACTTCAAATTAAATAATTCAGGTGATACTAGAGGTTTCTAATTTTATATAAATGGATAACCTAATCTAACCCAAATGGAATCTATCTCAACTAAATCCTTAAAATAATGGAGTAATATATCCCATTTTTAATTATGGGCTAACATGAAATCAAACTTGAAACTTTAAAAACTATAAGGAAGAAGAGTAATCATTTTTTACCTCTAATATTACCCTGATTTTATATAAAAAATTCTCTTTTCATTTTCAAGGATTTTACATGGGCTCTTAATCACTGAAAGCTTGATACCTCTATTTTCTATAGATATATTGATCCCATAATTGTTTTGAAATTTTTTTTATATTAATACCTTACAAGAAACCCATCTTTCACATGAATGCTTATACTATTTTATTTAAAAGTGGGTTACTCTTATTTTTGAGTAGTAGTAGTATGTATATGATTTTACTCTTAAAAAAGAAAATAAAGATTTATCAAAGAGAAGGTACATAAATATTATCTAATGGTAAATAATCTTAAGAAAAAATTATTATCAAATCTTCATTTAATTCTTAAATATAACACAAATTCTTAATGGATTCCTCAAAAAGAGAATATATGTACAGAATACATCTTATCCAAATAAATCTTCCTATACAAAAAAATTATAAAATGGCCCTTTTAATGAATTATTTCTCTCAAGATCCATTGATTGTTTAGTTATTTTCAACCATTTATGTTCTTCAAGAGGAGTTAGCTCTTCATATTTATAATTACTCTTTTTTTTTAGATAATAACTCCCTCAATTATTCTTATTCTTCACTCAAAAACATATTTCCATGTGCATGGTCCTTCTTCTCAGCATCCTCCAAAAATAATTCTTACTCACTATGATATTCCTCTTCATTATAATGGTAAAAAACATAATCCTCTACCATTATTTTCTTAGCCTCATCCTTAAATATTATTTAATGTATTTTTAAACTACCTAAAGTCTCTCTTTATTATTTTACGAAAGTTTTAGGGAGTTTGTATTATTCTTGGGTTTTTATATCATGCATTGTACCACTTAGGATAATTGAATGTTCTTGGATTTTTTTGATGGATAATTGATGATTTGAATATAAGAGCTCATTTGAGACTTGTTTGAGAAAAATTATATTCATAATCATGGATTGATCTTGGGATGGTTGTGGAATACTCAATATTTCTATGATAAATATTTAAGAAACATGGGTAAAAAAATACCAATCAATAAAAATGGATCTATAAGTATCATAATAAGAACACAAGTCTACATAATATTCACCATAGCTATAAAAACAAGTTGACAATCCTATGGGTGTTCTCCCATTTATAACTTATAACGTGACAAAAATATAAGGATGCAAAGTTATTTATTATTAACTGCAATATAAATATGACAAGCGACTAAATTTAGTATGCATCATTTTTTATGTCTTCTCAAATATGATATTAAAACCACCCATGTGTTTCCTAGCACCCCTCATGATTTTTCCAATTACTCAATGAGAATAATAAAATCTATACTCTCTTTAAATTTATTATATAATTTTTTACCAAGATCATCCCAATTATATATGTATTTATAAATTAAACATCTAAATAAATATAAATATTTTCTTCTAAGAGAAGGAGCAAACAACATGAGAGCTACATCTAGTTTAGTGATGTTATGTATTATGTATAGGTTTTCCACATATTTAATGTGGTGTATATGAGTTTTTATCCAATGAATTTTTGGAGGGATTTTAAATTTTATTTAGATATAGGATTCTGATGATGTATGTGTAGTGGGCTCCCATAATTCCATGACTGAATGAAAGGGATCTTGGGTTGGCATTATACCATGTTGATTTTGTTACAATAATAATACAAATTTGAATAAAAAATTTATTCTTAATAATACTTAATTTATTTTTATGAAAGTAATGGTCTGATTCTTTTTTTAAAATGGGTTCCTTTAAGCAATATAATTACCAAGTAATTATGTTTGCTTTAAAAATATAATGAATTTGAAAATCTCACAAAATATCATATTTAAATAAAAATCAAGGGGTTTTTTCATAAAAATTAAAACTTAAACTCAAAATTTATCAAAATAAGAATGCCAAAACTATTAATGGTGTAATTATTTTGATAAAATGTAACCTAAAAATCAACCAAAACATTGAATGTTATATCAATGTGAGACCAAACTTGCAGATAGACCTCTTGATATATTTGTTTTTATTTCCTATCCTAATGTTAATACACCAAGAAAATAAAAAATTAATGGGAAAAGGGATATATAAATAAACATAAATGGTAGTGATGGACCATAATAAAAAAGGGGATGCTTATCTATCTATTTGAACCCAATGTTGTATGTTAAAATAGAAATGAACACACCTTACATAAAAGAATTAAAATTAAAATATGCAACTAAGTTGTAATATTAATATAATAACCAAAGGAAAAAAAATGAGATATATAATAATTATTATTTTTACAAAGAGTATACGTAATCACACTATATTTAATAATAAGGTTTTGAATTTTTTTACAAAATATAAAAGGGTTCAAATATGAATTCTCAAATTCATCAAAATTTGTTATTTCAATAAATAATATCTTTGGTCACAATAAGTAATTAAATAATTTACAATATAATGGAGTATAAAATAGAGGTAAGAAAATAAAAATAATTCTCCACTACCACAATTGAATGTTATTTTTGAATTTTTCCTTTTCTATAGCTTGTAGTGGTTGTATAAATATTTTTTTTCAAAATTTCCCATGATTCTCGTACGCACTAAACCTAAGAATATTTGAATTTCAAGTATCTCTATATTATATAAAATAAAAAATCTTTATTTTATTATAAAATAATAGTTGTCTCCATAGTTCCTTCGCATATATTTTCTCTTTGTATTTATCAATTTTTATTTTAGCATGAGTTGGAATTTAATATAACTTATGCTTCTTTTAAAATAAAATAAAACATTTTGAATATTCTCATAGCCTTTTTATTTGAAAAATAACCTATATTTTAAATGCATGGGCTCCTTTTCTAAAATAATATTTCAATTAAATAAATGGGTGGGCCTAGTATTTAAATACAACATTTATATTTAAAACATTGATAGAGCCAATTAAGCTTAAAAAATAAAAATTTAAATAGTGAAGCTAGAAATTTAGTCAAACTAGGTGTGTGAATTTATAACAATACCCTTGAGGCCATTTGGCTTAATAGATTAAGGTTCTAATAATCAAATGAATAAACCAAATAAGTCATAGATTGAGTAAATAATTACAATTAAACATTTAGGTTTATTTAATAAGATGTAGACTTGATATTCATGTAAAATCATAGTAGAAGATATTATGCCTTGGTTATGATTTACATGTTTGGGGTTGGGAAGCCCCTTATAATCATGCATGATATTTTTATGAGATATTGATAGCTCTCCAAAATATTAATTCAATTATCCTAGAATATAATATTTTTATCACAATTTCATACAAAAAGGAACACCTCAACAAAATATGTAATAATATATACAAAGAATAATTGACCTTAATAAAAAATGGGACTAATAAAATTTAAACTAAATAAAATGATGTTATAAACTAAATAACTAATAGAAAAATTAGAAACATATATATGTTTTAACACCTTGGAAATTTCATAAAGTAAATAAAAATCATTTTTTCTATCCATTAGGCATTTTAGTTACAATTTTAACTATAATAATAAAGAAAACAAGATTCGTCTTAGTCCTTTTTTATAAAAGTATACATTAAAAATTATATGAAACAATATGTCTAAGGAGGTGGTACCTAAGTTAAGAAAAAAAATATTATCACTTCTTACTTTTGAGGTTTTATATATCTAATTAATTAAATGTTTTTCATTCATTAAATGAAGTAATTAATATGATGGATTCTCTTGATGATAATTATTATGTAGAAAATATCAAAGAATTCTAAAATAAGAATTTTTGATAATTCATTACCCCATTATCACCCTAGTTTTTATTTTATATGTGTGTGTGTGTGTGTGTGTGTGTGTGTGTGTGTGTGTGTGTGTGTGTGTGTGTGTGTGTGTGTGTGTGTGTGTGTGTGTGTGTGTGTGTGTGTGTACACCCTAGAGGTAGAGATGTGATTATTATAAACACATAGAAAATGTAATTTGCTTATATTGGAATAATGGCACCTATTATAATATTTCTATTATGATGCTTTCAATTTAATTATAAACATATTAATTAAAGATGGGGAGCATATTTGCAAACACTTATTGTGTATAAAATATAATTATTTAAATTAAAAATATATATTAATGCCTAAATATAAATAGTGTTGGCATTAAGTATGAAATTATCAAGTTAATGAATTATAACCAACTAATTTTTAAAGGAAGAAATGCATCTTTTCAAGAATAATATATAGAACTAGGGCATGATAACTACATGAAAAGATATGTTATTCAAGAAATATTTATCTAAAATACATATTTCATTTCTTAGCCAAAAATAAAATGGAACTATTTAACATCATCATTGGCTTTTATTTTCTCCTATGTTTAGAGGATGTAGTTAGCCTATATGATGGAGTTTGAGTGAGATGGAGATAAAAAATTCTAGTTGAAAATTCTAAAGATTTATGACTTGTGATGAATACACATATGCTCACTCTAGGTAGGTGGAGAGAAGCATCAAATTATGCCCAGTTAGACTAATGAACTTAACACATTATGGACCATGATATCGAGATGAAAGTTTCTTCTTTATAAGTTTCATTTATGAAAGAATAGAGAGGGAGTTTTTTTTAATTTATTTTTTAAAATGAAATTATTTTTTTGAATAATATTCATCAATTCTTATAACCATAAGTAATATTTTTACTTGGGTTAGGTAATGGAGAAATAATAAGAACATTTGGATATATAGTTGTACCATCGACAACCATGGTATAAATATATTTTAGTTTTGTATTGACCTAGTTAGAATTCACATAGGGTGGTTTCTTTTCTCATTTTAGACAAAGGATATGTATTTGTTAATATGTAATGTCATTCTTATCCATATAAATTAAATAATATATGAGGTCATCTTATATTTGATGGGAGTATGATATCCCTATCTTCATAAAGAAGAAGTTATTTAAATAATATTTTTAATACCAAAGATATGATAAAAAATATCATTGTTTATCATATTATTCAATTTTACATGAAATCTCCTTGATTTAACATGTAGTTTTCCATGCCTTTAAATTTTTGATAAATACTTTTTATTGGATGTATTTTCCAAGTGCTAATCACTCTTGATATCCTCTAATTTAATGATAATTTACAATCATTGCGAAAGTATAGATGCCATAAAGTAAATATGACCTTAATTCCTAGAAAATTTACCTTTCATCCTTATCTTGGTAAGTAGATAAGTGTGATAAAGGAATCCAACAAATATGTAAGGCATGCACAAGTTATTATAAGTTCAACTATATTTGGAAGCTATACCATATATTTACTTATGATGTTTGTAGATATTTACCCTTTTAATTTTATATCAAAATATACTTAAAATAATAATGATTTGATAATAAAGTAGTTAAGAGAATTAAAAATTATAAATAAATTGATATGATAAAAGGGACTTAAATAAATTGTGTTGTAATAATTAGTAAGGAGTTATAATATTCCTTATGATAATAATAATAAGGGTTTTCCTATAAGTGATATGGTAGGTTGGTATAATTAGTTAGATTTAAAAAACTTGAAACATTAAATTATAAGTATTGTCAAGACCATGAAAATTCTTATATCTATTGACGTAGAGGACCACAAAGAGTCATAAGTTTTAAGGTGTCTGAGTGTTTATTATAGCCATTTTTAGTTTTATATGGGTGTGATAGGTATTATAGGGACCGTTAGGTTATTTTGGAGTCATAAGGTGTCTTGGTTTTATGTGTTATTATCTCTTTACGTGTTTCCTACCATAAATGGAATTTAAAAAGTAGGCTCTATAATTATGTTTTGGTTTTGTGTGAAATATAAATATTGGTGTAGGTTATTTAAGGGTAATAATAGGTCCTAGGGTTTAGTTTTAATGGTTTATTAATGTAAAATTAATGAAAAATAACAATGTAATCAATAACCTTGAATGTTAATTACCACTTTATGTGGAGTTGACATAAAGGAGTTATTCTTGCATGTTTGAGGGATATTAAATGAGAAGAATGCATGTGAGTTGATTAGGTATGTATATTAGGATAAAATTGACTAATATGTATGGATATTTTCAGGAATGAGGATGAAATATCAATATTTTAATAACTTTTTCTACCTTTGTACAAATTCTGTGTATGATTATTTGTTTGCAAGGAGATTAATAAAGAAAAGATTGTTTTAGATAATAATTTGTGTGATTTCATGAGATTCTTATCATATTATATATATATATATATATATATATATATATATAGATATATATACATACATATATATATATATATATATATATATATATATATATATATATATATACACATACATACATATATATATATATATATATATATATATATATATATATATATATATATATATATATATATATATATGGGGTTAACACAATAATTTTATAGCAAAAAATAAGTTCATCTACGAGATAGTCCTCTTAGAAGCAATTACACTCATATACAATCAAGAATGTTTAGTAAGTGATGCATTTGTGATGATTTAGAGATTTTTTAATTTTTTTGAATCAAATAATTAGAAGTGAGTTTTTTATTTATTAGGGTGATCCTTTTTGAGGTTTAGATATCCAATATAAGTGTAAGAGGTAAGGAAAACCTTCACATATGGTCTTTTTGTGCACTCATAACTCTTTATAAGTGCTTGTTAGAGCCTTGTAATTATTACACATGCAAATTTACTCTTGAATAAGGTGAGATAAGGTGGTTAACACCTTAAAATCCTTTATTTTAATTTTAAATCAAGTAGAAGTTAAAATTTTCCCTTTTTATTACTCTCAGTCTTGTACAAGCCTATCAAAACAAGGCCTAGGGTTTAAATCTTTCAACTTGGATAAATTGAGATTCCAACAACCAAAATTGATGAAAATTTGGAATATAATTTATTTTGAGGTTATAAATATTATTAAATTTTTTTTAAGTTTGTACATGACTTTAAGGTATCATCACTAGGATTATGTGTTTAAACTAGGCCTAAAGAGACATAATTATTGGAGAGGTGTGTTTAGTTAGTTGGTCTCCTTTGAGATTTAGGTCATAAAATGTGGTGTGAAGCTAAAAAGGGATAAATTTTATCTAAAATATTATTTATTTTTACTGGTATATTTTTATATTTGTCTAATCTACTAAATTTATGTGGAAAGAGGGATATAAGGAACTAGGCCTTAAGAGAGAAAGAGTGGATCATTGGAGAAATATGGCCTTGAGATTTAGTTATTTGGTTAGATGTGTATGAGAGTTAAAATAGGAAGGAGAAAAACCATATGAATCATAATTTAATACCCAATAATCATGGAACCATGAATGATTCTTTTAGGCCTATGAATCTACACGAGATTGAGCAAGTTAGAAGCGAAAATGGATAGTACAATTTTAGAAATTGGGTATGAGATTATGATGTTGGTTATAAGGAGAGAGAGAGAGAGAGAGAGAGAGAGAGAGAGAGAGAGAGAGAGAGAGAGAGAGAGAGTATAATATTATTAAGTGATGATAGTTTTTCAAGAAAGATAATAATAATATGCATACAATTAGGATTATGAACCTAGTAAAGACAAGAGTGATAAAAAGAAGTAAAAAAAGACAAACCAAAGTGCCTTGATGACAAATGAAATTGGAGATAAGATTAAAGATATTAAAACCAAGATATAAAAGCTAGGGATATCAAATATTCACTACGTAGGTTTAGATTAGATAATCTCTTGGAAAATTTTATGCTTTTGAGTATTAAATGTTGTTATTTGAGTTCATTAATGGAGGTTATAGGAATATAGAAAGAGAGAGTTAAAGATTTTTTGGTATAATAGAATCCATAAGAGGAGATAATAAATATTAAAATAAGAGGAGTAGGTCCAAGGTGAAAAATACTTGGATGGGAGTTTCAATAGACTAGGTAGAGGAGATAACCTAGGTTGGGACACCAAAGCAACATGAAAAAGACTTTCTTGAGAGAAGATGAAGATAGAGAAGGCACAAGTGAGGAAGGTGTTTTTTGAGTTAAATTAATGCAATGAGAGAAGGATTAAGGAATACCTAAATAGAAAAGGGTTAGTTGTTAAAGAGTAGATGAGTGAGATAGATTAAAAAATAGATAGGATAAGGATCTTGATGGAGATCCTGCAAGATGATGAAATCCAATGGTATGGATAGGTAATGAATAATAAGATATTTAAGTGGCATATAAGGATAATCATGGAAATAATAAGAAATATTTTCATGAGAGATAATGAGAAGAAAAATAAGTTGTTATGTAGGCATCTCAAGGAGGAATTGAATAAGTTTATGATGGATGAACAAGTTGGTATATGAGAGGAAGGTGAGCAACACCTTGAGGAGAATAATATAGTAGTGGAGGATGATGAGAGGAAACAACTAAGGTAATTATAAAAGCAACATAAGAAGGATAATATGGAGTAAAACCAACCTCAATCTTTTAAATGTAATGATTTATTTTCATGTGTGTATTCAAGTACAAAAGTGAAGAAAGAAGAATTCCATTTTAAGGACATAAAACATGAAAGCATGAAGGAAGTAAATAATTAACAACATGTTTATATTAAATAAGAGGTTTATTGGTTAGCCATGTATAGAGGTACTATGATTTGATACACTAAAAGAAGAGATATGATAGGATAAGGAGATTTTTAAGAAGAAAATGCATCATTGAAGGAATAGAAGAAATAAAATTAAATCAAATAGAATTCGAAGACGATAAATGGTCTCATTTTTTTTTTCAAATATTATTTTTTATGATGAATATTCTGATAGGTTAACTAATGAATATATTTTATATAAGGAAACAATTGAATTATTAGATAGGTTCATGAAAATCAAGAATGAATTGAAGCATCTCATAAAATGCTGGAAGAACTTAATATACAACAAAATATGTCTGATTTGACAATCATTAAGGATTAATCCTTAAGAAATTTATTGTACAAGTTATATGAGAAGATGAAGCTAGAAAAAAATAAATGTCATAGTATAAAGATGAAGAAGAAGGGATGTGGTATCAAACTATGCAAGAATCAAATTTCTTAGATCTCCCCTTATTAGCATCTAAGTTGGAGACAATAAAGATTTTAAATAAATAAAATGATATATAAGGTGTTAAATATGAAATTATGGGTCACTTAAGGGCATGAATTAGAATAAAACAATGATTTATACTTAATAAAATATACAAGTATGGGTACAAGGTGATGCAAATAAAGTTATAAGCCAAGGTAAGAAAAAACCATGAACAAGATGAGTATAAAATAACATGAGATGATCAAGGAACAGGTATTGGTATATAATAATTAAATTAAAGAGAATAGGTTAATAAAACATGATAAGGAACTCAATAAAACTAAATGTATGCCTAGAGAGGCATAAATTAATAATACAAAATCAAGAGAGAATGAAAAGAATAATAAGATCCTTAAAGAGACTATCAAGTCCCATGAGTGTAATATGGTATGCACTAATCATGTTGGTGTAGTTATAGAGATAAAAGAGAGGGAGTTACTCTATGATCATATGGATAAAGTAAGCAATGAGACACAAGAGCTCATGATAGAGCCAAAGAAAGAGGAAGACATCCATGTTCCTCATAAAAGAAGTGATATGATGAAGAATCCTTGTTTAGAGGATGAAAATATCAGGCCAAAGATGATTCAAGGAAGGAGTTAGATAAACTTAGACTTAAGAGAACAAATATATGGAAGTCTTAGCCCAAGTATCATGCCTATAGTTGAAGATCAAATACTAATGGAAGTATAACTACAATCAAATAAGAAAGAGAACAAAAAAATGAATAAAGAATAAGGTAATAAGTTGACATATTCAAAGAGTAATTTTATAATTGAGCTTGTTTTTGTTATGCATGATGATATTAAACAAAAAATTTCCAATTAGTGTTGTATTATGATAAAACTAAATTGGTCAGGAATATGTCATTGCAAGATGAGCAAGGCTATGAGAAGACTCACCATGAGAAGTTGGAGTGTCATGAGTATGAAAAAATTAGGATATATATATTATATTATGTAAATTTTTAATGAATAATTAATTCATAATAACCCATAAGATCATGAAGACAAAGGAGAAAACATTTCTAAGAAGCAAGACCATAAGAGAGTGCATGAACTAACCATGACAAATGTAAAAGGAATCTATAGAGTAAATGCTAGAGTGAATAATTAGAACCATAAATTTAAGTTAAATAATGATGAAGATAATTTATATATTTATGATATAGAATATTAATTTTACAAAGAGTTACATTAGATCATGTACTTCATGAGGATAGAAGATGAGTTGGTAAAAAGGCCAAATAAGGCATGGAAACAAAGACACAAGATTTAACTAAGAAGAAAGTAGAAAGATAAGAGCATAAGTATCAAGAGGATATCATAAAATTAGAATAAAAATAATTTTAAATCAATTAATAATTCATACAAGATAAATTTGAGTAGGAGCTCAAATTTTCCCACTTAGAGAGCTTGATGTAGAGCATCACATGGTATCATAAGTTATTAAGGTGTTTGAGTGTTCATTATATCAATTTTTGGTTTTATATGGGTGTGATATGTCATATAAGGACCCTTAGGTTATTTTGGAATCATTATGAGTCTTGATTTTCTATGTTATTAGCTATTTTGGAGTTTCCCACTGAAAAGGGAATTTAAAATCTTAATTTTAAAACTAGGCTCAAGAGTGATGTTTTGGTTTTATGTGAAATATAACTATTGGTGTATATTATTAAAGAGTCTTAATAGGTCCTAGTGATGATTTTTAAGTGTGTATTAACGTTAATTTTTTAAAAAAATAACAATGTAACCAAGAATCTTGAATTGTAACTACCATTGTATGTGGAGTTAGCATAAAGGAGTTATTCTTACATGTTTGAGGGATATGAAAAGAGAGTAATGTATGTGAGTGAGTAATGTAAGTATATTAGGTAGGTATAATAGGATAAATTTGAATATTATAGGTATATATTCTAAGGAATGAGGATAAAATATCAAGATTTGAATAATTTTACCTACCTTTGTACAAATTCCATATATGATTAATTATATGCAAAGAGATCAATAAAGAAAAGAATGTTTTGGAGAATAATTTTTGTGTTTTCATGAGATTTATGGCATATGATAAACATTATATTTATTTATCTATACAAAATGGGATAAAACAAGCATTTTCCATCAAAACATAAGTTCATCTACAACATAGTCCTCCTAGAAGCAATTCTGCTCATATATAATCAAGAATATCTAGTAACTGATGCATGTGTGATAGTTTTAATTAATTTTTTAATTATTTGAAATAAAATAATTAGTATAGATTTTTTTTTTTTTTATTTTGATCCTTTTTTAGTTTCATATATCCATTATAATTGTAAGAGGCAAGGAAAATATTTAGACATAGTCCTTTTGTGCACTCATAATTTTGTATAAGTGCTTGTTGGAGCCTTTTAGTTATTTTACATGAAAATTTATCTATTTTATAAGGTGATTTAAGGTGTTTAATAACATTAAAAACCTTTAATTTCATCTCAAATAAATTAAAACTAAATTTTTTCCATTTTTATTGCTCTCAACATTATACAAGCCTATCAAAAGAAATCCTAGGGTTTCAATCTTGCAACTTTGATTTTCCACTAGCCAAAATTGATGAAAAATATATAATAAATTATATTTTATGTGATATATATTATTTGATAGGATTTAAGTTTTTACCTAACTGTATATTATGGTCACCAGGACCATGTACTTAATCTCAGCATAAATAGACCTAATTGCTTGAGAGGTGTGTTGAGTTAATTGGTTTCCTTTAAGATTTGGGTCATAAAAATTGGTGTGAATATAAAAAGGCATAAAGGGTTTTTTAAAGTGTCTTTATTTTTAATATAATATTTGTATATTGGTCAAACCTACTATATTTGTGTGGCAAGAGGGTTACAAGCAACAAGGACTTAAGAGAGAAAGAGTGGATTGTTGCAGAGCTTTAGCCTTGAGATTAAATTATTTGGTTGGATGTGTAGGAGAGATAAAATAGGAAAGATAAAGAATATATTAATCCAAGTTATATATCCAAGTACCATGAAATAATTAATGAGTCTTTTAGGCTTATGAATCTACATGAGATTGAACAAGTTAGAAGCAAGAATGGAGAATACAATCTTAGAAATTGGGTTTGAAATCATGATGTTGGTGTTGAGGAGAGGGGGAGAGGGTATAGTATGATGAATTTGTGATATGTATTCAATAAATAAAACAATAATATGTATAAAAGTAGGTTTATGATCCTATTAAAGACAATAATGATCAATACAAGTGAAAAAGACAAGCAGAGTACCTGCATGACAAAGCAAATTAGATATCAGAATAAGGAGATTAAAGCCAAGAAATTGGATCAAGGGAGATTTATAAGGAGAGATATGGATCAGATATACTTAAAATATTTAAAATAAATAAATTTATCTAAATTACCTCACCTTATAAATAGACTCATATAATATAATAGCTTTAAAAAGCTATTTAATCAAAATAGAACTTATCACTTTTCTTTGAAAATAAATTAAAATTGTTCATAATAAAATTTTCATTTGTTCATTCCAGTGGTGATATATTATGGAAATATATGCATCAAAATAGTTTATCTATTTTTATCTAATTGTAATAATTTCATAAATGGGTGTATTTCAAATAAAGGGAAACTAGGGAAACTATACTAATAGATATAAAACTTATTGAATGCACCAAATTAAACGTGGGGAAATTATTAAATGTGAATGAATTAGTAAATATGTGGGGTATAGTTAATATGAATTTATTAATTTAAATGTGTGTGCATGAGAAATTTATATAAATTAGCTAATGTGTGGGGCACGATTGATTGCAAAATCAGTTAATGTGAGGGCATGATAAAATATAAATCATTGGTTAATATGTGGGACATGATTTAATATGAATATATTAAATTAAATTATATTCATGAATAAAGTTGAATATATTATTTAAATACATATGCATAAATTAAAATTAAAATTAAAGAGTGAAGTTTTGATTGCCCTTTGTAATAACTTGATACAGCTATAAGTAATTTTAGCATTTTCAGTGGAATTTAAAGTATTGTTGATTTTTTAATGGATGTGGCATGATTAATAGGAAGTTATAATGGTAATAAATTAAAGGTTAATTTATTTCATTTGGACTATCCATATCTTAGATAATTCATTTGTGAAAATAAGTAACATGATAACTATGCCTAATAATTTATAATCCATTAATTACATTTTAAGTAGGGAAAATAAGTTAAATCAAATGTATTTAAGATTAATAATTCTCTAAATTAATTTACATAATATGTCATAGAATGTTTGTTTTTGGTATATTATTATGTTAACATGACATTTTTTTCAGTTTGTAGAATGATTAAGTTTTTATAAAGAGTATCACATGTGCTTACTTTTGTTAACATGAGTAATATGTTAACATTATACTTTTCACATTTTTTAAAATGATCAATTTTATATAAATAAGATCATATGTGATTAATTCATTTAATATTGGTATTATGTTAACATTTTAATTATCAAATTTGGTAAAATGGTAAATCTTAGATAAATAAGATAACATGTGCTTCATTTTATAAATATGATTATTATGTTAATATATAAATATTTTAAATTTATGAAAAAGATTAATTTTATAAAAAAGGATCTTTTATGATTTTGTTTTAAGATTAGTATTATATTAACATGATAGTTCTCACTTTTGATAAAATGATCCAACTTAGATAAATATTTATGTATGTGTGTAATTTTATTAGGATGATTATTGTGCTAAGATGTTAGTGGTCACATATAATAAAATGATTATGATGCAGAGAATCAGAAGGAAATAAAGAAGGTAAATGTTTTTGAGAGTTCATAATGACTATTTTTAGTCTTGTGTGGGGTGTTATAGGTTTTTTATGGTACCCATGGTTCATTTTAGTGGGATATATTAAAAATATTTGAAGGTTCCTAGGCGAATTAGATTTGCAATGGTGGCAAATTAATTTGGAAGGTGATTAATTATATAGGTGAATCAATAGATTGAGAAAGAAAATTAAAATTTTTTGAATACAAAACTTATATAAATATAAATTTTATTACATATTTGTATTCCTCTTGAAAAATTATACAATTTCAAAAAAAATCATTGCAATATGAGTTCGTTTGTAAAAGTTATGGCCTTGGGAAGTTGGTTAGGTTATTGTGCACTTATTAGTGGACATCTACATGATCCATATAGATTTCCACATGATGTATATTACCATACACAACTTAGATGTTCATTTTCATCATGTGGATGTTTGTCTGCATCATATGGATCTCCACCAACAAGTACTCTATAACTTAGCCAACTTCTTGAGGCTATAACTTTTACATACATATTTACATTGCAATGATTGTTTTTAAATTACATAATTTTTCAAGATGAATCCAAATATTTAATAATATTTATGTTTTTGTTATTTTTAATTTAATTTTATGTTGTGGATAGTGGTCAACATATGTGGATGATCATCTACATATACAGATAATCATCGATAGAAGCAAATATCCATCAGCATATGCAAATGACCATTGGCATAAGTCGATGACTATTAACATATGCAGATGACCATCAACATATAGAAAAGACCATTTAAATAAGTTTATGGACATTAGCATATGTGAATATTCATCATCATATGTATATATGCAAATGACCATCAACATATAGAAAAGACTATTTAAATAAGTTTATGGACATTAGCATATGTGAATATTCATCATCATATGCATATATGCAGATGACCATCATCATATGTAGATGATATATGGATAGTCATTAGCATATGTCGATCGTTGACATAAGCAGGCATCCATCAGTATATGGAGATGGCCATCAGCATAAGTGGATGATATTCAGCATATGAAGATGAATATAAACATAAGAAGCTAACTATTTACATATGTGGATGATTGTCAGCATAAGTAGATGGTTGTTGACTTATGCAGACAACCATCAACATATGTAGATATCCAAATGACCATCATCATATGCAGATGATCATCTACATGTTTGATGTGAGGTGAATGCACCTAGATTTAATTTTGATGTATAGGTGAAAAACGTTATATTAATGAATTTATTTTAAATATTAGGTGATCTAACCCTAAAAATGAACTTGCATCTAGAAAATTTAGGTGAATCCAAGATCTTTAATACCCTAAAAAATTGCAAGATTTAGATTTATAAAACTAGAATATTCATATTTAATTAATATTCACAAAAAAAATTATTCATAATGGTAAATTATTTTATTTTTAATTAATTAGGATTCTTTGTTTGTCTAGTTTTATCTCTCTAGAGATTTCTTGCCAAAAGGCATAATTTAAAATTTTGAATTGGAAACTAGGCTTAGAGTGGTATTTTAGATTTTAAGGCATAGGTAAAGGTTATTAAATGTTTTTAATGGGTCATATAATGTCATAAGGGTGTGTTTTAGTGATTTTTAAATGTAAAATTCATGATCAATAAGAATAAAAACCAAGAATCAAGAAAAGGTAACTACTACCCTAAATGGGGTTAGCTTTGTGAGGAGTTTTCTTGTTGGTTTAACATCTTAATAGAATATAATTTAATGTATATGAGTAATGAGAGTTTTATTATATTTATATATATTATGAGGATTGGATATAATCATGGGATATAGATGTGGAATGAATAAAATGTAAAAAAGTGAAGAACTTTTCCTACCTTTGTTAAAAAATTTGTGTATAACTGTTTGTAAGCAAAAAGATCAATATAAAAAAGAATGTTTAAGATAACATATGCATAATTATATGATATTATTTTTAGTTTAGAATTATTAAATTGGTTTTTAATTTTTAGATATATTTTTCTTACAAACATTTTTTAATTTAGCATATGCTTTTCTATAACACAATCCTCCTAGAGATAATTATACCTATGTACAGTCAATAAGTATAAGTAAGTCTTGGATTGTGATGGTTTTTAAAGGGTTATTGAATTTTTTGGATAGTAAAAAAAATATGGTTAATTTTTTATTAAGGTTATCATTTTTTAATTCCAAAATATAATCAGAGTTCAAGAAGCAGTGAAAACTTTCTTTATTGCACACACAGTCCTAAAAGAGTAACCAAATTTTTATCAAATTGGTTGTTGGGGATGTTTTGGGACTTTTAATGTGTAAAAATATATTATATAATGTTTAATAATTTATTTTATACATTTTATAGGTCTTATATGTTTTTTAATTGGTTTAAATCTAAAAAATTACCCTCTTTATTACTCTCAACCTTACACAAGTCTATGTACACTTAAGCTAGGGTTTCAAAATGGAAACCCCAATAACATTTGTTACAAAAAGAAAAAATTTATTAAAATTTTGTATCTATTGTGTTTTAATGTGATATAAATTACTTGGGTGTTTTTAAGTTAGTACCTAATCATATAGTATGGTCTCTAGGTCTATGGGATTGCTTTAGGTCTAACGAGACCTAATTAGTCAAGAGGTTGGTTGAGTTATGTGGTCTCCCTCAAGATTTGGATCCTAAAACATTTTATGAAGATAAAAGAGGATAAATTTTATATGAAAGTGTGTTTTTTTTGTATATAAACTTTTTAATTATTCATACCTACTAGATTTGCATGAAAATAAGGCTACAAAGAATAAGCCTCAAAAAAGGAAAGTGAAGATTGGTTGAGATTTTTAACTTGGGAGTTGAGTATGGTAAGTTTATGTGTGAGAGAGTTAAAATATGTAGGTGATAGATTATATGAGACCTTGTTAGAATTCAAGAGTCTTGAAAACCATGCATGAGGATATTAGGCCTATGAAGCTACATGAGAATGAATAAGTTGAAATGAAAAAAGAGAGTGAAGTGATGGTAAGTGGTACATGAGATTATTATTTTAATATAATAAGAAGGATTATATTTTAGAGGAACATGATCAATTTTATAGTAAGAGAGATGTGGACTAGATGTATGTAAAGAGGCTTATAAGCCTAGTAATGTTAAGAAAGAAAAAGGGTGTCAAAACAAGCAAAGTACCTACAAAAGTAAGCATATCAGAGGTTAGATAAATGATCAATTAAGAAATAAGAGATATGGAGATTTATAAAGAGTCTTTAGGCATCAAGTCTACATCAAGTGGTATTAGAATAGGTAAGCTCTTGGAACAATTTATTATGTTTAATATGGTAATATGTTATTTGATATTTTGTGAAGTTAAGTTACAAGAATGAGTTACAAAGGAAAAAAAGGTAAGAGTTTATGGTAGAGAATCCCTAATAAAAAATCTATTAGAATATCAATAGAAGAAAAGAAAAGAGAGAGAGACTCTAAAAAGAAAAGTTGTTCCAAGGTGAAAAAGACTTGAATAGGAGTTCCAATAGAATAGGTAGAGGAGACAACCTAGTTTGATACATGAAATAAAGGTGAAAAATACTTTCTAGTGAGAAGATAAATATAGAGAAGGTAGAGGTGAAGAAGGTTTTGGTTGAGTTAGAATAAAATAATGAGAGAAATAAGAAGGAAGACCCAAAGAGAAAGGGGTTGGCTGTTGAAGAGGATATGAATGACATAGACAAAGGGTTACATAGGATAAAGATCTTGATGGAGATCATTCAAGAAGAGGAAAGACAATGTTATGGCTAGGTAATGAGAAATAAGAGAGTTAATAGGCCTATAAGGCTACTCATGGAAAGGAGAAGAAAACTAGTCATGAGAGACAATGAGAAATAAAATAAGTTTTTATGTAGCAGCTCAAGGAGTAAATGAGAAGATCATGAGGGATGAAGAATTTGGTAAACAATATTGATGTGAGTATCACCTTTTGAAGAAGGAGATAATCATGGAGATAAAGTAACATAAGAAGGAGAATATTGAGGTAGATAAGCCTCAAATTTTTAAATATTATGATTTCTTGTCATATGTGTATGTAGGTACAAAGGTGAAGAGAAGAAATCCATGTTGAGGACATAAAACTTAAAATAATGAAGTTAATAAATCATGAAAATCATGATTATATTGAATAAAATTATTAGGCAACCATGTATAGAGGTATAAAGGTTTGTTATCATGAAAGAGGATAGATAATTGGATAATGAAATATTTGAGAAGAAGGATGTCTCATGGAAGGAAAAAAATAAATAGAAATGAATCAAGAAGATGGACTAAATGGGAATGTAAACCAAAAATTTTCATTTTCATTATATTAAGTAGTCAAATAGTATCTTGAATAAGATTCTACATGTTATAGAGACTTTTTAGGTGAGCAAAAAGACTAGCCATTTATCTATAACAGTTGGGATCAATTGTAAGAAGAGATCATAGATTTAGAGCCTGCCATAATCAATGGAGAATATAAAAAGTATATCATAGAACACCATTTGAGGATATTAGTAATGGGTATGAGATAATAGATTATAGAGAGAGAGAGAGAGAGAGAGAGAGAGAGAGAGAGAGAGGAGAGAGAGAGAGAGGAGAGAGAGAGAGAGAGAGAGAGAGAGAGGAGAGAGAGAGAGAGAGAGAGAGAGAGAGAGAGAGAGAGAGAGGTTCAAATTGATTTTTAGTAGAAAAGAGTGTCTATCTTAACACATGAAGGAGTTGGCCCAAGTATAATTTATGACAGAAGGTATGCAAGAGCACAATGAAGAAAAGGAGTTGATTTGGAGAGGATAGATGCAAGAGGATTAATATGTTTTATTAGAGTTCCTTAATCAATGTAAAGAGAAGGAAGAAGTTGTCTTAAAGAAGCTAGAGGCAAATTTCAAGATGAAGAAAAGTAAATTTCAAAGTCAAGAAGTATGATGCCCATAGAAATGGTTTAAGGAGGTGAAATTTAAAGTCATAAAAATTCATGAAATTAGAATCAAGCCATGAATTATAGTCAATAATATGGACATGCATTAACACAAGGTGATTCAAACCAAGTTTCAAGCCAAGG
The DNA here is from genome assembly GCA_037957365.1 of Torreya grandis. Lineage (NCBI taxonomy): Eukaryota > Viridiplantae > Streptophyta > Pinopsida > Cupressales > Taxaceae > Torreya > Torreya grandis. The sequence goes on along the minus strand of JARHVA010005918.1, from coordinate 1,901 downwards.
TAAGTAAGGCATAGAATTATGTGAGTTGTTAAAAGAACAAGCAATGGAAGCTAAGGATGTAAGTAAAGAGTTGAGAGGATGAAATAAGGAACTTAATAATAAGAGAGAAAATCTTAAATAATCTTGAAATAATAAAACTAGAGCAAGAAAGAGTGAAAAGAATAATTGAGGTCCTTAAAGAGACTCTCAAGTATCATGAGTGTAATTTCAAATTTACTAAGCATGAAGGTGTAGTTTTGATGATGGAAGAGTAAGATTCACTCCATGATAACATGGATAAAACAATAAATGAGATACATGAGCTCATAATAGATCCAAGGAAAGAGGAGGACAACAATAATCCTCATAAAGGAAGTGATAAGATGAATAAAACATGTTTTAGAGGAGGAAAATATCGGTTCTAAGTTGATCCAAGGAAGTGATAAGATCAAGTTAGAAATGGAGAGAGAAAAGAGAGGGTAGTCTTAGCCAAAGATTTATTCCAAATAACATGCCTATATTTTAATAAAAAAAAACCAAGGAAAAATATAACTACAAGTGAGAAAGATATCAAGCTAATGAAGGATGAGCAAGGTAATAAATCAATCCATTAAATTAATCATGTTTCAATTGATTTGGTTATAATTATTCATGATTATGGTAAGATAATAGGTTTCCAAGAAGAGTGGTGTTATGATGAAATTGAATTAGTCAAAGAGATGTTATTAAAAGATGAGAAAGACTATGAGAAGACTCACCATGAGAAGGTGAATCATCATGAATGGGAATCCAAAGAAGATATAAAGAAGTGTTTAACAATGATGAAGGAATAAATGAGGAATGATAATCCATTAGAGCATGGGATGAAGGATAAAGCATTGTCAAGAAGCAAGATTAACAAGGAGTGAATGAACCAAACATGATCAATGAAGGAGAAAACTATTGATTAATGTCAATATTGAAGAATGATAACCAACCATTAAAGGTATATCATGTTGGAGATAAATTTGAGGAGGAGATATAACTTGAAGATAAAAATGAATTAAAATAGGTCACATACTTCAAATAGATAGAGGATGACATGGCAAAGAGGTAAGACAAGGGAAGAAGACAAAGATAAAGAAAGTAGATGATAAGAAAAGAGAAATAAAAGAGGAGTATCATTAATATAAGCTCATAAGCTCATAATAGGTATAATTTGAAATAAATTAAGAAGTTGAGAAAAACAAATTTGAGTAGGAGGTCAAATTTTTTCCACTTAGGGAGTATGTTGTAGAGCATCACATCACAAAAAAGAAGGTAAATTTATTTTAGAGTTCATAATGACCATTTTTTAGTCTTATGTGGGTTCTAGATGTCTTACATGGTATATTAGGTTGTTTTTAAGTAATTATGAGTATTTTTTTTCATGTTTTTATCTCTCTAGAGATTTCCCATCAAAATGCATAATTTAAAATTTTGATTTGGGAACTAGGCTTAAAATGATATTTTATATTTTAAAGCATAAGTAGAGGTTGGTAAATGTTTGTAATTAGTCCTATAAGGTACTAAGAGTGTTTTTGAGTTATGAATAAATGTATTATAAATCATAATGCAAATCAATAATCAATAAAATGTAACTACCACCCTATATGGGGTTGGCTTTGTGAGGAGTTTTCTTGCTTGTTTGGGCATCTTAAGAGAATATAATTGCATGTATATGAGTAATGAGAGTTTTAAGATATTTTTTTGGTGTAGTAATATTTTATATATATTTATTAGGTATAGGTTTTTTGAATAAAATATATAAATGTGAATAAATTTGCCTACCTTTGTTTGAAAATTATGTGTTTAATTGTTTATAAGCACTAAAATCAATAAAAAAATAATGTTTCAGATAACATGTGTTGTACTTATATGAGATTATTATTAGGTGAGAATTT
>JARHVA010005917.1:1037500-1059847 GCA_037957365.1 Torreya grandis | reverse complement strand
TCTCACTTAAGTATTTATGCATTAGTTTGGTGTTTTACCTACACAAACTCTAAGAGTGAAAAAAAAAAACTATAAGACCATTCTAGTTTTTCACCAACTGGTACGATGGGAAGTTTCTTATAGTTGAGTGTAGATGTTGTGGTTAAGAATTCATTTGTGTTAAGAGTTTTCTTTGGGGATTAGAATCCTTATATTTATATAGACTTAAGAAATAAGTGTCATCTCTCTTAGTTAGCTTAAAAGTGATTTTTTATGTTTTAACACTTCTCTTACATCATTTTTAGGTACTGAAAAGATTCATATTTTCAAGTTGTTGATTTAAGTGTTTCCTTAAAAAAAAACTTGTTTGATCTTATTCCCTTGAGTTAGTGGGATAGTGCTTTCTACTTCTTATTGAAATAAGTTGTAAGATTTGATAGATTGATGAATATTTGAGGTTAGTATTTTCATTTTGGTTGTGGAGGTAGGTTATAATACTACACTTACAAGTTTGGTAAGTGATTAGTGATTGATAATGTGGAATTGTGGTGTTCCCTTTTTACCATGTAAAGGTATGTAAGAGATTTGTTTTTGAGATGTTAGTTCTCTATTTTTCCACTTTGTGGCTTTATAGAGTTACTATTTTATCTAATTTATGTACTTGACCATGAGGGGTGGCTAACATGAATTTATAATAATTATGATTATTATGTTATTATATACCTTTTGTTTGGACAAATATTATTATCTTTCTAAAGCATGTTGTTTTGAATAGTTATATATGTACCTTTCATCAGGATCAAATAGGGTATAAGATATGCAAAAACATCTTGGTACTCTAAAAGGGTTGAGATAAAATTTTTAACTTGTGTGCTAGTCATGCATGCAAAGAGACATTGTCTCATTTTTAAGGTTGTAAGGATGGTATAATCCTTAGCCTTAGTATTTTATGTTAATTATTACCTCTTTCCTATGAATATACCACTATAGGTTAAGTTGTAGAATATGATACTAGTTATGATTGATTAGTAACAACTTAATACAATCTCAAGATGATTGTATGATTTTTTTTTGTATGTATGTTAGTACATCTGAAATCATTTAGCATATATTGCTTTTTGTGATATGTTAGTATAGATTTGTGTTTTATTGAACTTTATGCACATTTTAAAGATATTCAGGTCATGAAGACCTAAAGGAAGAGTGGTGAATTAGGAATGTGAGTTCTAAGTGATAAGATGATATCTTACTTAGCCTCATATTGACTCAAATTGGAATTGAGTTGGATTTAACAGATAGACTTGTCAAATATAGGATTTAACATGTGAAACTTATCAAATTTAGTCATATAGCCATATGCATGTATACTATGGATGTGTATTCCATGATTTTATAAATATTAATATTTCTAGTTCCTATTCATCATCATACTTATCTAGAGATCCAATTGAGTAGTGAAAGTATTGACATGTTATACTTATCCGAAGCTACGTGGAGTAACGATAGTATTTACATATATACATCATTCTTTCCAGATTCCCAAAATATTCTTCTCTAGAATGAGAAATAAACTCTCTAGGTTAAAGAGATGTGCAGAGGGGCTGAAATGTTTTGTGGAACTCTTCTTGGTCATTTATTTTGACTATTATGATGATTTCACGTATTGTTTGGGAAGTCACTGAAACTTTTACCAAGTTATTATAGGCTTGTCTTGTATTTTTAGACCCTACGGTGGTCATGATAAAACTAATCAGTTTAACTGACATTCATAAAAATTATTTACATAATAATAAATGCCATAGATGAGGGTCTTGTGTGACCAATACTCTAATAATAGTGCTAATTAAGAGAACTATGATGAGTTCTTTAGGTAAATTTCAAATTTATTTGCAATATATGATACTTGATACTATGTTTTTATCTTGTTAAACTTTGTTTATTATTCATAATTTTTATTTGAATAAGAGTCATTAGGGCAATGACCAATTTTAGGGGGGGATAATGTCACATCCCAATTTCAACCTATGATTTATAACCTTTGAATCCATGAATTAGTATGGTTATTATATATTTATTATTGCTTTGATTTGAGCTTTATGACATATATTATAATGGGATAGTGATATATTGATTAGTATACATAATCTGACAGTTGTAATTTCTTATTCTATACATTAAAGGTGTATATTTGTTAGTTTTGCATCATTGATTGATATATGACGACTCAGAATAACTACCTACTTATTGCAAGGTGGATTCAGGATGGACTAGTTGAGATGAATAGGCGATGATAAAGAAATTGGTAGTGACCCTACACACATGCATAATAGATTTAAAATGTTTATGTGTAGCACGTCTTAAATGCTAGTACATAATTAAATAAATCTTATATGTGAATAAATTAGTATGTGAATTTAGTTCTTAATATACATTAGATTTCTTTAATTTAATTGTCTTGATTTTTAAGAATAAATCAAGAAATAGGTATTTAATGTCTATAATAAATAGTAATCAGTTATACACTTGGAAATAATTACAAACCCATCTATCCATTAGTTAGAAATTAATACTTTTATTTTAATTATTTTCAAGGAGTTGGAAATATCCTAGAATGCTAACTTGGACTAAGTCTAAATTTAATCTTTTAAAAAGCATTCATGAGATTTCATTAAAAGTTAGAAATTAATATCTTTATTTAATTACCAAAGATAAAGCTAACTTGAATCTTAAATGCCAATGCATGGATTGCATTAAGTATTCATGGTTTAAAATTATCATTAAAAGGAGGAGTTAAACTAATAAGAAACATAGCCTTAATCAAGTATTTAAACATGCATGATTTAAGAAAATAAAAAAGATCTCAAGTTATGTAATGGAATTGAATTATGAACTCTAAAGAGAAAGAGAAAGAGATAGTAAAAATCATTATAAATAAAGGGAAAATAAATCATAAAAAAAAGGAGAAAGAGGTAGCAAAAGAAAATGAAGAAAGGTATAGATAGAGAATAAGGTGAATTGGAGAGCAAGAAAAAGAGGAAGAAAGGAATATTTTCTCAAATAGGCAATCATTTTTAAGAGGTAAGTTTTATAATTTAAATTCCTGTGTGCAACATAGTGAACAAAAGAGATTAAATAAATATATTACAAAATGATTTTAGGAACCTGAATAACTCTTTAGCAAACTAAGGATTGTTTATTTTGGTAGCATTTCATTGTTAATACAAACTGTATATTTTTAAGACCTACATCTCACTTTGTATGGCCTAAATTTCATTAGTATGGCCAGAGATTCATTTACTATGAAAGTGTTCCATTCTTTTTTAGCCAGTGTCATGTTATACCTAGTTTGGGTATTAATTTAAGCCTACATTTCATTTCAATAGCCTTGTGTATTGTTTATATAGGCCTATGTCTTATATTTTATCTGGCATGTATATCATATCAAGGAATGCATATTATAGTATAAGGTTTGCATCATATATTATAGTGTTACATAGTACATAAATTGGCTTTATAGATTGTGTTTTTATAATCCCACATTTTGTTTATATAATCCTAAGTCTTATTTATTGACCTGTGTCCCACCTTATTAGGATTGTGTCTCAATTATTTTGGACTACATTTATTATGAACCATGTATTAGTTTTATTACCTATGTAAAACTTTTACTAGACAATACGTGTCATTTTATTAGGCCTGCATTTTTATTGATAGGTTGCATTTTGTTTTATTAGGCCTACATATTACATAATTACAGATAGCATCCTTTTATTTAGTTATTGGAGGCTTTATTTGCAACACTATCAATATTATGAAATACCTAGTTTTAAGTGGAAATCATTGAGTATCTAATATTGAAAGCTGAGTTTATAAATGAAATCATTGTGTATGTAATAAAATGTAGAGCCATAATTTTGTATGCTATGTCTTTTACTTAAATGTTGAGTCAAATAATGAGTCTTCATATTGAAATGCCAATATACAATTAGAACACTAAATCTAAAATATAAAATGTTAAGTCATATTTTGAAATAGCTATGTTATTATTGGGAATGCTTAGTCTATTGTTGAAATTCTTGAAGCTCTAAAAATGAAAATGTTGAGTATCTTCTTTAAAACATTTAGTATTTTAATTCAACTTTACATCTCTAGATTATCAAATGCTAAGAATATATACATTATAAAAAGTTGTGTATATATTATAAGCGTTGAATTAAGATTAAAAGAGCACTAAGTAAAAATATTCAAATGTTAAGTGTAAATCAAGGGTTGTGTGCCTATGGATTATATTTCTTCTAATTCTTAGTATATAGTATAATCTAGGGTATACCCATGTAGTAGAATCCCATACTTGTTTATTTTTTATTTTTTATGTCGGTCATTTGATTCTTGAAATTTGTGAGTTTGGTTATGTGTAATTATATGGTTGTGAACTATGATAGTATGGGATATCATAGAGTACTAAAATATTATAGTATGTTTACTTGGATGGTTTACACTATAATTATTATGTCTATACCCACATCTATGTAAACATATGTGTGATGGTTTCTACTTTGAAAAGCATGTTTAAACAATAGTTAATAAGACATCATGTTTGTGTGTATACAATCTTGAAAGTGTAACAAATTCTTGGTAATATTATTATGTGTTTTTTAGAAACTATGACTTGTTTTGATATATTTGGTTGCTTTATTATAAGCTCACAAGTTCCTTGTATTTAAAAATACTTTGTATGATTGATTATGGAAAAACTAGTAGTTATATCTTAGAACATTAGACCATGATAAAATGGGTTATCATAGGGTCTAGTTGTTTGTAACTTATTTTTGTTAGTTGAAATCTATAATTAAATGTGTATTTTACCTGGGTTACTGAAATCATTATGATAGTTTGAGATAGATAATAATGTTAGATTTGTCCATAAGTTTAAGAATAATTGTATACTTTGCTTACTCCTATGTATAGCATGTGATGAGATATTATTGGTAGGAGGATGTAATCAATATGAAACTTATGGTTAAATAATGTATAGTGAGAAATTATCTTTTAGTATGTATGAATTACATGTCAGTGTGATATCTTACAATAGAATAGTTTCTATGATACACTATGTGTCTAGTTTAGAAATCACACACACTTGGGTACTTGTTTATTCTCTAGATTCTTGCACTATTCTATTTGCCTATTCATGAAGGTAGGGCCATTATTAGATTATGTGGGGGATCGTTGGTCTATGGTTGGTGTGGAAAAGTGTTTAGATGATGATCTCCCTCCCCAAAGTAGTTCTACTTACCTAGAGACTACACTCAAGATTTTGAGATACATGCACTGGTTTGACTCAAGCTCCATAGGGATTGGTATCTATTTTTTATATTAAGTTTGAATGCCTAATAGACATGAAATTATATTTTATTTGTATATAATTGAGCAGCAGTTGTATTATGGGATTGGCCATAGCTATGTCATAATGTATTTACTTTCCTTGGATTTGTAATAAGATATATATTGTTTTCAATATTTGAATTTAGAAGTGTTTTTATTTTGATTTTTTGGGTTAGGTATGTTTAATTAGAATGAAAGTTAAGTAATTAGTTTTAAAAAAATTATTGTATTATTCTAAATATAACTTGAAGGGTTATAACATGAACATGTAGGATGTTTATTTCCTAACAAGTGGTATCAGATCTAGGATTTAGTTGTTGGTACCTGAGCCTTCTTAATCCTAACATGCTTATCCACCCATAATTTGACTGCTCCAATGGTTGGCCATTTTCTTATAAATTTTCTAATTATCCCTCTCTCCTTCAGATCTACAATGTTGACTATAAACTACTATTCTTAAAAAGAGATTGATGGGTGGATCCTCCTAACATTGTCTAACCCACCATCTACCTTCAAGTTTTGGTTTGAAGGGATCTCCTTGACTAGTTCTAAACTACTAGGGTCCATTGGGGGGCCTTCAAAAGATTAAATTCTCCTTCCTAGTAGAATTTCATTCACCCTTGAGGTCACTCTAGGATTACAATTTGCCATAATTGACTTTCCTTTACCTTGATACTGATCATTTTCTACCCAAAACACATTCTCCTCTCTTTACTCTACTACCTGGATAGTCTCATGAAATCATGCTTCACCTACCTTCTATTTTGACCTACTTTGCTTGTTACTCCACCCACTCTGTTATTTGAATTCACCATTTTCTCTTAAGTTTTTTTTTTATTTTATTATTATTATTATTATTATTATTATTATTATTATTATTATTATTATTATTATTATTATTATTATTATTATTATATAAATTTGTAAAAAATATAATTATAATACTTTTATGAGTATCACATGTTTGTCACAAATATAATAAAAATGTGGTCCCATGGTGGTGTAAAGGTAGTACAAAGTTGGAGCTAATTTTAGCACCAAATTTATGCCATTATTTGCATCAATTTTGTGCAATTCAAAAGAAAGAAAAATAAAAATGACATGAAATTTGTAAAGAAATTACTTGGATATTCACATAAAATGATTTTATATTGTACAGAATAAACAAATATGAGAGGTCACACAATGATAATTGATAGAACATAATACTGGATAATATAGTAAAGCCACTTCGAGGGAGAAACCTTCACAACTATGCACTAATAGCATAATACTTAACATAATGCATAAATACCAACCACTACCTCCTATATATAGTCTACTTAGCCAAGGTTATTCCATAGGTCGACCTAACTAAAAACATAGAGAAATATAACAAGTAAATAAAAGAGGAATGTAAGCCACAAGTCGGCCACACATATCCCTAGACACACTAATGGTTAAGGGCGTAACAAAATTGACCTAGTTTGTGGTGCTAACTACACTTAAAGTAGTAGTGTTATTTGATTTTTTTCTGTATTTATTATTGAATAACAAATGAATTTTATTTTTAACATTTTATTATAATAGGATATTTGAACACAACCCAACTGAAGAGGACATTCAACAGCTTAATAAAAATGAATGCAATAATATTTGTAATGATATATGGAAGTTCATTAATGTCATATAGTTTTTTTTAGGAATTATTCCATTCTTATTATTTGTTATTTAGTTATGAATATGATATTAATAGCCTCTATCTTTTGAATAATCCAACTTCCATATCCCTCAGCTTGAGGATTACATACAAGTGATAATGGAGGAAAGATGGGCAACACTCCTATGGAGCATCGACATTACAACATGTATATAATTAAATATTGATTAATTATGTTTTTAAAATTAAATATTAAGTTATAATTATAAGATTAAGTGTTAGAAATATTTAAATTCGGGTTTAAAACTCAAAATTATTATATTTGAATTACTATTATTTTTAGTTAAAAAATTATTATTATTATTATATTACATTTTTTGTAGGCCATGACAAGTTCACCTCATGAGGTGGATGACGATGATGATAATGAGGATGACAATAGATGTGTTGATATTGTAGATAGAGGGGATGATGATGATTAATATTTATTTTGTATTATTTGATGTAATGATTTGCATGCCCTTAAGATATTTTATAAACGATTGTTCAATAATTTTCTCTATGGTGATAGTTGTGTGCATATTCTAAGTATAATAAATAATTATTAATATTCATGGTTGATAAAATATCAAAATTTATTTTGAGTAATTTTTAAAAAAAATATATATTTCCTAAATTAGTTTTTCACGCGTTACTTATTGGTATAATAATTTAAAATATTAGGGGTTGTAAAAATAACCAGGTTTAGTGTATTTTTATTAGTAATTATAATTAATAAATTTTATTTTGTATATATAATATAAATATATTCATATTTATTTATTTAAAAATATATCATGCCATAACTATTTATTTAAAAAAAATTAAAAATATTTATGATATTAAAAAAAGTGATGCAACTTCGTTAGTGGGCCAAAAATATTAAATTTATAATGTAAATCCTGATGTAGATATTGTAACACAAAACCTAAAACAAATTATTCTACTAAAAAACTAAAAACAAATTATACACATAATAATATTGAAAATCTTAATGCAAACATGGCTGACACAGAGTAAAAATACCTCCAAATCTACCTATAAAAACATATTTAAACCTATTGATGCTACTTGTAGAGTTGCGTCAATTTGGATGGTTCAAATTGTGCCAAGAAAGATTCTATATTTTTTTTAAAAAAAATTGGTGTTAAGTTTACCTCTTTTTTTTACAAAAGATGTCATAAAAACATGAAAATATACTTGTTTAAAATCATACAATAATTGTTTAGTGACTTAGTGGAAAATATTTATTTTTATTTATAGAAATACTTTAAGTAGTTAGTTATTTTTAATAAGGTTTTTTTTATTAAAATGATTTTTACTATATAAACCTTGTAGATAAGTGGGGAAGGAATTCCTTGTCAAAGGAGATGCAAAACCTAAATGAGGTAAATAACAAGGATCTTCAATTAAAGTGGATAATTACAACACATAATTTTTATTCTAGCAAGTCTTTCAATTCATAAAATATTAGCAATACATATATTTATCAATCTTAGGAATTATGTATTTTGAAAATAGTTATAATTAAAAATTGGTAGAAACTTTTTTCCTTTTTCTTTTTTTTTTGGGAGGGGGAACCAAAATTTTAACTTTAATAATTTTTTCAAGTCCAATCATTATAATGAGAATTATTGGGAGAGGTTCATTGACTACTAGAATAATGTCACACATCAGGTATCAATAACCAATAAAAATAGGTTATCATATTCTAACTTAAGCAAGGAAAGAAGAACATGAATGGCATTGGTTTTATGAAACATGTAAGTCTAGTTTGTAAGTATTATTGTTCAATTTTTTTTTTAATTATAAAACTTAAAAAAAAATTTACCTCTTATAATTCCATTTTTTCCCCAGTCTTACATTAGGACTTTGTGGAAATAATCCAACCCTAGCATAGAGAACACATCTATACATACAAATATACCTCTTTGCAAAAGGAAATGGTAGCTAATGGCTATCAATCTAATAAAACAAGGTTGTACATTTTTAAGTAGGATATATAAATTTTATTTTACTAAAAAATACAAGTATCGGTAGTTTAATTTTTTTAAGTAACATTCACATATGTAAGGGGTTCATTGATGGCACATATGATTGAGTTACATTAAATTACATTGCACATACAAGATGGTTTGTTGATTACATTCAATTGAGCACATAATTACAATTAATTTGGTTGTAATTGATTTACCCTCTTGTATTTTTTTATTGAAAAAAAAAAGGTGAAATTGCATGCATAAGAGCCTTTATTGATTACATTCATTTTCTACACATAATGAAAACTAATTTTTTATAAATTCACATGTAATTAAATAAAATCATAAAATACACCTTATGCACATGATTGAATTACATTATTTACATATATTTATCTATCACATATAATCTTAACTTTTAAAACTATTTTTTGAGATACTTAATAGTCATTATGTTGTGTTTTATGTAAGGGAAGTTTATTAAACACAAGTTAGTATGGCACAAGGTTTCAAACTAAACATGGGTTGATAATGACTGTTGGGTTCTTAGTGGTTCATAAATTTCCTAGGTCCCAACCTAGTTCTAGTAGTTGGGGTGGCATGGGAGGGTGATCATGCCACTAGTTCTCAACCTAATACTATAACTGAGGGGATTAATGGTTGGTCAAATCCTATAAATGGTAGGGATGGTGTTGTAAATCACAATGATCATGTTACATAGGATCAATGAGTGCACCTAAGTGTGACACTTATTTTATTGAATTATTACATGGATTTGGTTGAATTTAAATGTAATTAGTTTAAATATTATATTGAATAACTTACTTTTTTCACTTGTTTAATTTTTATTTTTTCTTAAATTGGTAAATCACAAGTTTTTATTGGGGCCCACACCCTTGAGCAACCACGAAACAATAATGAAAGTAAAATCAATAAAAAGAGAAAGATGGAAGAGGAGAGGAAGAGAAATAATATAGTTATGCCCATAAGTAGACCAACAAGAAACACAAAGGTGACAATAACATGTCAATAAAAACACCTAAATATTCTACTACATAAGTTTTTAAATTAAGAAATAAAACCTATTAACATGATAAAGTGAAAAAGTCGAGAGAACCACCAAGTTATAAATTTATAAACATTGAGCTTGTACTACCAAGAAGAAAATAAACCATGACCAACTCATGGCTACTAAAATAAATAATGAAAAAACCAACCAATCTATCAAAAATCACCATTCAAACCTCAAAAAGAGAAAAACGTGATACCAAAGGATGTGCATGCCCAAACCCAAACATCTACATACATGTGAAAAAATATGTTTCTAAACCATGGCCCTTGTTAAATAACATCATACATTTGGAAATAGATGACAATAAGAGAAGGATTAGAGGATAGGGAAAAAATGGAGCCTTAACTATAGAAATAGAAAGAACTCTAGGATGGGACCATGAGGAAAAGAAAGGTAGATGTGCCAACTACTCTATGCCATGGTGGTGTATTGGAAACAGAGGGTAATAAGGACTACATAATGGCCTATAACTGTGGAAAAGACTACCCAGTGTCTAATGAATACTATATTAATATTCCATGTAATGTTTGAAGTGGACCATAGGTAGGTGGATTAGGAATTAATTCCTCAATATTTGGAATGTCACAAGGAGATTGTGAAAGTACCTTACCATCACTATTGTAGTCATATGTATTAGAAGAAGAGTCATCAATATCAGAGGTGTGTTCAAGATTAGAAATCTCATCAAGTTTAGGTGAATCCAAAGAATAATAATATGAAGGAGAGTTGGGAACAAAGTGTGAGAAGTTATATAGCCAATTTTGATAATCGACCATTCATATTGCCAATGTAGTATCACTTTGAATCTCTTTGACATATACTGAATCTATAGTGAACTCAATTCACATACCTTGTCTAAGGTGAGAAACCTAGTAAACTAATAAGAGATTAGTTGAAAGTGAGGGAACACTTTGAAATTTATTGAATGTTCCACCATTCACTTCAACATACCCTTTCCCGAGAAAATTTTATAAGTGTCATCATCCAATTTTATAGAGGATATACCACATGGTTGTAAGGAACTCAACTCTATATGAGAATAGGCCATGTGATGTGATACACTAGAGTCAATAACCAATGTAGAATCTACAGGTACAATTGTAACTAGGACATTACCCTTTACTTTCCCCTTGCCATTATCTTTTGAATTTTCTTTACCATTTTCATTTGCCTTAAAGGATTCATGGGTTGATTAAATTTGATTAGAAGAAATAGGGACATTGATATTGTACTTTTAGAGCATCTTAGTCAGCTGGTCAAGCTGATTCTTCAAATATTTTCTTTCATCATGCTTTCCCAATCAAAAACCACATTTGATCCTATATTTCTTATGCTTAACACTGGAAGAAGAGGTCTCATCATTTTATTTGTATATGGGAGTATTTACATCCTTCTCTTGATCCTTTTTGTTCTATTTCTTCTCTCCATTATTTGAATCATTTTATTTCTTAAGAAAAAGTGCATGATATTTTAAGGACTTCATTGTGCCCATCTATATCAAATTATCTTGTTCCCAAATCAAGTCAGTAATGAAGATATCTAAATAAGGCATCTTCTATGTGGCTCCAAGAGTACTTTTTGTGGCATGTAAAGTGGACACAAATACATAATACTATAGACCTATTTTAGAGAGTATGAATAAAATTTGTTCATCTTTCTTGTCAATTCTACATTATTTCAATGATAACCTTAAAAGTCTAAACTTAATGAATAAGTCATGTAGGGTGTTATAGTCATATGGTCTCAAAATGATGATATCATTCTCTAATTCATGGCCTCTCATCACACTTACTTCCTAAAGAACATTCTTAGAGTGTTCCATACATCAATAGGTGTTTTTGCAAATCCTATGTGAAAGACTATATTAGAAGAGATAGAAACACACAATAGTCCACATACTTTATCACAATAGTTTAACCATTTGATTTTCACTTCTACTATTGTAGGTTTAGTCATAGTGTCCATTATAATTTTATGGTAACCCTTGAATTTTAAAATTATTTCCATTTTATATTTCTATTTGTGATAATTAAATGGTGTGAGTGGACTTATTGAAATTGAATCCATAGCATAAAAGGAAAATTTGTTGCCAAAAATAAAGAATAAATTTATAAAAACACAAAATACCCTCTTAGAATTATTAGTAGTGACCACCCCCAAAATTAATAAATGTAAGCAAACTCATATCGACATCAGGAATAGTTGATAATGCATATTGAAAAATTTATGCATAAGTATGAAACAAATGGAAGGATATTAGGCTCTACTGATAATGTGTCTAAGAAGAATTCAATGATTTGATTTTAAGGGAGCTATAGAGGGCCTAAAATGAACACCAATATATAGAACATGAAAAATCAAGAACTTTTGAAGAAGATGATACTCAGATCTAAGTTATCGATCAAAAGTTATGTGTGTTTAAATTTCCTACTCAAAGAAAAATATACACAAATTTGAGAAAAATTGGGTGTGAAAATAGTTAGAAATAATTTTCCAAGGAAGAGTTAAGCCACCTTGGGTTGGGTGTGACTAAGGGATAATTTCACATATGACCAATAGTTGTGGTTAGGTTGAGTGGTACCCCATGATGATGTCACTTTACACTATGATGTAACTGGGGAGTGATGTCACTCCCAAATTGACCCCAAATTGCTAATAAATAGTGCCACAGATCACCACCTTAAATTTTATAGTTAGCTAGACATCACCATGACATGGGGGTGGTCTACAGTGGATCTAAGGGCATAGGAATATGCATGCATGTAGGAACATGGAGAGATAGATGGAATCACGTACGTGAGCATTCAGGTAGACAAACTTGCACATGGGGGATGTTTTGAGGATTAGCACATGTGTAGAGGGCATCAAGAGGATGAGATTATGTGTGAGATATGTTAGGAATATGGGCTCACACATAGTGGCACTAGGAGAATGGGATTATATGTGTTGTTTCAAAAAATAAGGATGACTGACTGGGCCCATATAGACATGGACTCATGTATGTGTGAAGTCTCACAATTATATGGATCAAAGATGACCATGTGGGCATGCAAAGCAAGGATGGCCAATTAGGCCCACTTAGACATAGACTTGTGGACATGCAGGATCATATGTGCATGTAGTCATGAATAGAGGATGGTAGTCAAAGATCATAAAAATTCTAAGTGTTTAATTTTTTGTTGAAACAACCCAAGTGGTGAAAAAATATGTAAGAAGAACCCAAATCTTATAAAATTGGTATGACCTTCTAAAAAATTAGTAAGGACCCACTTTGTATTTTTTTAAATCCATTAAAACCTAGAAAATGTTTTTTGATTGAAGACTCTGACATTATGAATATGTGAAAACCAAGAAAAATCTTTGAAACCTTCCAAAATGGCCAAAAATGGTTGTCACAAATGTAGGGCATGTTTACATACATTCTCATAGTTTTGGCACCCTTTGAATCTAATGGCATTGTCCATTTTTCATCTAGAGACTCTGAAGGTCAGATTTGCTTGAGTTTTATAGAAACCCCACCAAACCCTTGAAAATTGAAATCAATGAAAAAACCATAAAACAATAGGAATGTAATGTAAGTATCAAATAGAAAACAAATGTCAGAATAGATTTAAAACCATTTCAAATTACACCATGATTAGTTAAATAGTGAAACATACATGAAGAACCTGTATGGAGTGAGATATCATAACCTTCAAATGAAAGAAGCTTGTCTCACAAAATAAAGGTTGTATAAAAAACATTTAGGATTTACACATTAGGCATAAAATTAAAGGAAAGTTACATATATAGTTGAAATATATGTGTGTCCTAATATCCTCATGCATGTGGGATTATCTTCCACTAATGACCTAGAATAACCTAAGCAAGCTAAATAAAAACATGTAGGTAAGACCACATAGTGGGAAAAAGCCTACATCAACATAAACCAACTTAACATTTCACCCAAAATTGACTTAAATTCAAATTAAAGTCAATTATGTTACTTAAAATATAACTTTAATAGATCAAATTAAACTTCAATTTTTTTTAAAGGATTACCAAGTTTAAAGATAACTTCAACTAGTCAAAATATTATTGTACATAACAGAACTTAAAATAATTTTCTTATTGAAGTGTGGAGTCAAACCATATTTCTCTTCAAATAAAACTCAGTAAAACAAGATGATTTTTTTTTTTTTTACTTAAAAAAATAAAAACAAACCTTACAATATATATTACAAGGGAAGTATAATACTATACTAAAGTAGTAAGTAATCTTACAATGCTATGAAAATGTATTCTATATAATCAAACACATGAATTAATTGATCATAATGTAAAGTAATAACCATATCTCATTCATGAATCATATAAGGTTTGGTTTAATTTAATTTCTCCTATCTTAATTTACTCATGAGGACCAAACTCCTTTAATCAAGCCCTCCAATATTACACTTAATTAAAAAACATGTGGATCTTTATTACATATATCAATATATAGATGCAATGCATATATATATATATATATATATATATATATATATATATAGGTAAAATAAAAATTACATCTTCGTTGATATGTTCAACTAGAATTTCCTTCTATATAACCCTTTATCATCTTTAATAAGAATGCATTATGCACAATTTATTAATTGACCATTCAAAACATATCCTCTTTAAACATAATAACACCATATAATCATATCTAATAAGGAGCTAAGCCCTTAATTAACTCTTAGAAATTGATACACACCATAAGCAGTTATTTTAACAATCATTATCATTCTTTTCACATAGTGAAACATATAACTAATAATAGGTATAAATAAGAATACATAGCTAGAGGTCCTTTTTAACTATATTTTCCTACAATAACTTTAAGTTTATGAAAACAAACTATAATTATCCTAAGGTCAATCTCCTAGTAGTTGCATATGGCATACAATCCAGTCATCAAAGGTATTAATTACATTCCTTAGTCAAACATTAATTTAATATAACACATAAATAAGACAAGTGTTACTGTATTAAAATCAAAACATAAGTTTGAAATCATCGTCTCATTATATGTATAATAGCAAGGTTGAAACTGATTAGAACTTATATTGAAAATTTATGTTTTATTTCATTCTTATAATGATGATACTTGAAAAAGAGTCTTGACCCAACTTGAGTGTTAGCAATATGACAAACCCAATCTAGCCTAAGACCTAATGCCTAATGCTTCCTTGATTGGGAAATATACATATATGTTCCTTTGAATCATGGTCAGATGTAGTTCAATATTTGAATGAGTGAACCATATCCTCCATGAGATGTCATCTTAGAATGGGTTTGATAATTAAGAAAATTTAAGGAATGAAATTATCATGGTTATATTAAGCTTATATAATCTCTAAAAGTGTAACACTAGAACATTAGTTATTTTATTTCATAAGATTAGTATCATGACTCAACATTTTATCTCATCTATTGATGTTGTTGAGAGCAAGATACAAGGCACTCTAAGATTCTGAGTTTATTTTCTCTCAAAAAAGTACCATTTCATAATATTATAATGAAGTGTTTCTATAATTATCAAATAATCATTTATTCTATAAATCACTATGCATTCAAGAAGTTATAACAAGAATTAATATCACACCAAATGAGTCATTCTACCAACAAGAGTTTTTTATCAATGACAATGATTTATTTAGATATTGTAATATTTTTAATCTCCACTCAAAATTCTAAGTTCATTTTCTCTCATAAAAGTATCATCTCACAATAGTATAATCTATTGTTACTAAAATTATCCAATAATCTTTTGTTCTATTAATCACTACATATTCACTAAGTTATAACAAGAACTAATCTCACATCAACTAAGAGTCATTATAAAAACTAAAGTGACCACCCAATTATACTATTATAATCCACACCACTCTAAATAATATTAAATGCTACATGGTTAACAAGGTAATAAAGTATGCTTAGAACACAATGTAAATCACATTAATTGTTAGTCATTATTGCCTACACTCACTATTTATGAGCTTCTTAAATATTAGTTTATGTGTTTATGCATGAGCAGAATTAAGGTTAGTTATAGTTCACCTTTTTTTAAGCATGATTTTTAGTATTTATTATGAATGCCATTGACCTTTACCACACAACCTCATAATGTTACTCTCATAGTTACCCCTATGAGAAATATCATGACCTCTAACTAGCCACCCATAGTTAGTCCTCATGAGGGTTAAAAATAGACACATTTATACATATTTTTAAGTTTCCATTGGACTCCCCAAATATGAACAAGGTAATACTAGTTATATTAGAAGAAATCACTTAAATTTTAAAACTAAAAACTATCTTTTTAAACTCAACAGAGTGTAATTGAAACTCTATCAAAATAGATTATGTTTATGGCCAGTAATTCTAACTAATGATTTAAATTCATTTCCTAGGTAGGAAAGAGTATGTATTAATCATCGACCAATTTTAATTATGAAAATATGTACTAAATAGTTCATAAAAATAAATAAAAATTAAAATCAACATTTTTCACATGATTTTTGGGCTGATAAATTACATACAAATCCACCATTCAACTAATTCCTAGAGTAAGCAATAAATTAGTTTGATAGTTTGATCATATTTTTTATGCTAAATAAAATATAGTTACTGCATTAGTTTTTTTTATGATATTAATTTGTGAAAACACCTAGAATTTTGAAATGAATTTTAAAAGCTAGAAAATAGTAACAAAACTACTAGTATAAGTGATTTATGAATTTTACCAATTTTATTCATGAATACTATTAATAAAACTATTTGACTATTAAAATATTATTTTTAAGTTATTCCAAATGTACTTTGATTACCATTTTAAACAATCTACCTATAAACTATAGAATAAGTGTAGGGAAATGATGGGTCAAAAGCAGGTCTTAAGTGGACATTTTTATTTCTTAAAAAAATCCCAACTTTTATATATTATTTGAGATGGCTACACTCAAAATTATAAGATGATATAAGAATATGAATTGTATAATTTGGAGTCTAATTTATAAAATACTATTTTTTTCTTTTGAAAATGGTCAAGTATAAGTAGGTCAAAAATTTGATATTCGAAGAGGAATTCCTATTTTTTAGTAAAATATAGTATATCATCGGTCATACGCCCCTTCATTTTTAGCATCATTTACTATTTTTTTAAACCATTTGGTGAAAAAGTAGATAAGATCATCTTTATTTTTTATTTTTTAATGATTTTTTTGTTAAATTTACAAGTAATTGGACCTTAAAAAAATGATTAAAATGGATAGTTGTCATGCACCCCCTAACTACCTAAAAAAAATTAAAATTGTTTTTTTCAATTTGTATAGAATTAGGCCTAATTTTCAACCATACATATATATATATATATATATATATATATATATATATATATATATATATATATATATATATATATATATATATATATATATATATATATATATATATATATATATATATATATATATATATATATATATATATATATATATATATATATATAAACAAATATAGATATGTATAAGTTTCATCATATAGTGGCATAACAATACATACTTATAAATCAATATAGATGAAAACCTTAAAATAGTCAAAAAAAATTTTAAAAAAGAAAAATTATAAATTTGAAAAGAAGAGAGTGTGATAGATGTCATAGTAATAATTATAGTAAATGTCTTGATGAAATTCATAGTATTTATGATGGTAAAGTTGTATTTTTTAATTTTTAGTAAAAAATATAGATTAGGTCCAAGCCTTAGGCTTGGAAATCCAAGCCATTTATGAGCCTAGAGGCATGTGTTTAAATTATATAAATCAAAAGTGCATATGTATTATAATGCATAAACATTCCTAAGAGTATGCAATATTAAAGTCTTTTATAAATGTGTGCATGTTATAACACATATATGTTCCTAAGAGCATGCAATATTAAATACTTAAGAAGCCAAAAATGTGAACAATTGAAAGGTAGATGGGTTGTTTAATAAAATAAATATAATAAATTAGGGTCACTCTGCATCTTCTAGAATTAGTATCATAGTTCCATGAGTTATGATTTGGAAGATAGTTTTTCAAAATCCCATTTGGTCAGACTTAGTCATTTTCAGGATTTTAGTAATCAATCTAGGGATTTGAGAACATAAATTTTATAATGGATGTCCATTTTGAGTAAAAATATAGTAATTTTTAAGGTTTTGGGGCCTTACAAATAACATTTTGATATTTCTAATAATTCCAGGTTTGAAAAAATTAATGTTTACAAACTAACACACACCTAACCACTCATTTATGCTAATTTTACTTATGATAATGTCTCTTATAGGATAAAATCAAATAAAAAACTCATAATCATTTATGACCAAGGTAAATGGGAAAATTTGGGGCACATTTGTGTGTGATCACCCCAATTCAGTTTGAATTCATGCCAAACTGGTGTGCATGGGGAGACATAGCTTGCATTAGTGACCCATACACACCCAACCACCCCTTTAAAGTGATTTTACCTATAAGTAGGTCCCTTATAGGTCAATAGTGGAATAAAAACACATATTCACTTATGATCAAGGTAAATGCAAACACCTTTAGGCACCTTTATTCATAATCACCCAATTTATCTCTAATTTAGGAAAAAGGGTGTGACTATGGAATGTAAATCGTATTATGACCATTGCACATACAACTTCATATTTTTGTTGATTTTTATTATGATTAGTTTTTTATACACCAACAGTGACACAACAACACTATATTCACTTTTAACTAGGTAAATGCAAATAATTTTAGGCACATTTATGCATGATCACCCTAATTCACCTAAAATTCAAGACAAAGTAGTGTGATTAGGGAAATTTAAGTTGTATTGGTTGTTGAGAAGTGTTTTCATTGATGTCAAGGTCAATATTGATGTCATTGATCTCAAGGTCAAGGTTGATATCATGGATGACAAGATGTGGATGCATGATGAGTAGTTTGTGAGATATGAACCATGTGACATGAGATAATTTGAAGGCAACCTAATGTTTTTATTTCGAGTGCTAATTTGAAGGAAAACTAATTATTCCTATTAAGTTGATGTTAAGTTTTAGGTCAAGGTTAAGGTACGAATGTTTGAGCATTGATCTTTGAGTACAAGGTGTCTTGAAAAGCTTAGTCATAATAAGCATGGCGATTTCATGAGCATGTGATTGGTAAGCATGAAGAAGTATGTGTAGAGGTATGATATTATCCAAATGGCTTGACAGGTATGTTAACAAGGTGTAAAAGCATCATGGAGTATTTCAAGGTCATTGCCAAGGTTGTCAAGTGTTTGAACCTACCAAGATACTTGCGAAGGCTTATGCATAGGATGCCCAGTCTTGTGCATAAAATAGCATAGTGGCCTAGTGAAATGGATGAATATAGGAATAAGAGGTTGGATTAGGTTGTTTAATCTATCATATGAGGCATTAGATCACTCATTAGTGTCTCAGAGTAAGCCTATAGGGGAAAGACCTATAGACCTAGCATGCAACTAGACTAGTTATAGACTCTGTCTAACCTAATGAGGGATCATGAGGTGTTTTTAAGACCTATGAAGGATGAAAATAAATGATAGATCATGTTAGTGAGGTGGATATCTCAAGAACAGTGGCTAGAAGGTTAGTTTCAAGACCTAATGTGACTTGTAGGTCAAAATCTTATAGATAAAAGAGAGAGATGGTGGCTTAATGGGGTATCAAGATGAGTTTCAAAGGTAAGAATGAACATATGAGAATTTTAAATGGTGTGATAGTTTTTCCTAGGTTTTTCAACAAACTATGAGGTAGATTTTTGAAATACAAGGCAAGAAAACATGTTTCAAGGTCTCTCAAGTGTACAGAATGAAGGGTGCTCAACCTACGAAGGAATTTCATGTGTTCATTAGAACATATAACCTCTACATGAGATCAAAATCATTTAATTATAGATTAAGAATGGTACTATATAAAATTTAAAATAATTGGTTTTTATAATAAGTGGCTAAACTTTATGAATGATCGTAAAGACTCTAAGGTGGATCAAACCTCTTTAAAACCCTAAATTTGAATCAATGAGAAAGATATTGATAAAAATAGACTAAAATGGTTTGGAATAGATTTTTAAGTAATTTAAAGTTGTATTAAACTCTCTTAGGAACCTCTTGGTGTGATTGGTTTGTCAAGGGAGTGAGTGGACCCTATAGGAAAGACCTTATTTTTTAAAGATTTGTTGTAGCAGTCAAAGTTACTAAATGGATAAAGGTTAAATATTGAAACTTGTATTATATGTACATGGTGATTCATAATTAGGTTTAATAACTTAGGTTTTATAAATTGGTCATACAAGTTAACTTGTCATTAAAATTCCTAATTGTGTAGATAGTGAGAAAACTAGGCAAAAGTGAGAAGTTGATTAGGGAAGTGTTATCATGGACTAGAGATGAATCCAATTGCATGAAAATGTTTTTAAATAATATTAATAAATTTTAATTATATATATATATATATATATGTGTGTGTGTGTGTGTGTGTGTGTGTGTGTGTGTGTGTTTTGGAGATCATTGGATATGATGAAAATGTTGCTCATAGACTAACTTGTCTAGTGCAGATAAGACAGTGAAGGTGTGAGGTTGTGAGATTGGTATGCAAGACCAATATTACCATATGACCATGTTATCTATCTATTTTAAATTTTTATATTGATATTATAATATCATAAACATGCATTATAATTCTCTTAAATTTTCTACATAGGTGCTGAAATTTATTATCACCATGATTGTGTTTGAAGTTACACTGGTATATCTAGGTAAACAAGTTATAGTAATGAGTTTGAGGCTCTCTGCCCTTATTTAAAGCATCCAATTCATATGAAATTGTTTTTTAGGACACGAATTTATTATTAATGACATACATAATCTTTTAAATTAGTAAAATTTATTGAAATGGTAAAGCCAAAATGGGTTGACTATTTCAGGTTTGACTATGTGTACTAAAGACAAAAGATTGGTCTACAAGAACAATATTTGGAATTAGACCTTAAAATATTTATAATTTAGAGTAATTTATATATTTAAAATAATATATTTAATGTGTTAGGGTTCATATGAATTATTATTTCAGGGATTAATGCTCAAGTCGTGATGACTATGTTTTGAGACCAGGTGGTAGTTCTAAGTGTGCTACTTACAGAGAAGGTTTTGAGTCTTTTTACCCTGAGTTATGAAGTCTAATGCACATGGTGATGACCATTAGGTCATGTAGATTGTTTATATGCATTTTTTCCATATTTTTTTTTCAAATTTGTGTTTATGATTCAATTTATTTAAGATATAATTTTTGGGTATACACATGCCTAATATGAACAATAATAATTATGTGCTCCAAGTAGTGGTTTGAGATAAAAAAGTGTTATAAAGCCTAGACTAGTTTAGAATGCGTATATTAGGATGGAATATGATGTTATTATTTTATTTAAATTTTTTTAATTTTATCTAATAAGATCAAAAGGTAATGTATGCTAAGTGGGTCTAATGGGATTAGGTCTCCATGAGACCTAAAGGAGAGATAAGGTATATTTGATAAATGTTAGACCTAAAGGGACCAAAATAACATTTGATCCATGTATATGAGATTTCATAAGATCCATTTCATGGAAAAAAATAATAAGGGTAAGATTACTTGGCTGACTAAGAAGGATATGAACAAGAGACTTGTATAAATACTAGGCAATTTTAGGCCTATGTGTGGATGAGAGGGCAAGCAAATAAGATAACACATTGTAGAGATGAAGAAGGTCTTGTAGACCATTAAAATAGGATATAGGATCAATAATACACATTTTATATAAGTTTTATGTGTGATCATCAAGTTCATATGACCTAATCAAGTCAAGAAGAGGTCTAGTTGAGCGAAGAAGTCTAGAGGCCAATTTGAGAGGGATAAAAGTGTGTGAAGAGATGAAGAAGTATATAATAATCTATTTTATCGAGAAACATAGTGTTATAAAATTTTCAATGGTTTTAGGTGGCTAATTTGGTGCTGAGTCATCCAGGGGGTTAGTGCCTCATAGCAAGTGGGTGCTTGTTAAAGCCTAACTAAGTTGGTGTTTAATTAGTTGGGGTTGGTGATCCATGTGAAGTGGGTGATTCACTAAATTTGGTGTTTAATTAGTTGGGGTTGGTGATCCATGTGAAGTGGGTGCTTCACTAAAGTTGGTGTTTGTATTAT
>JARHVA010005917.1:1022500-1032500 GCA_037957365.1 Torreya grandis | reverse complement strand
AGATTGGGAAGAAAGCTTCCCTTTATAGCTAAGAATATATTCTAGAAAGGGCAAGTAGGTAGTGAAAATATAAGAGACCAATATGCAATGTATATTGAATGACACATGATATATCTAGAGATGAAATTGAATTAGTAAATCACATATCAAATTATACATAATGACATAGATATAATGTGGGAACACCTAGAGAGGTTAAAAAACTCATAAATGGTGATATTCATATATTTCAGAAATAAATAACCCCAATACTCATCCTTCCTCTTCTCACTTCCTCTTTAATAATCTTCTTCATAAAAACCTTAAGCAAGATATTTTCCACATGTAAATATCAATTCACTCAATGTGTTTGAGATGTTTTATAATAGGGTTAAAACCTATTTATAATGGGGATGAGGGGAGGTGACCATTTTAACCAATATGTCCATCCTCTCCTAATAATTATTTTTATAAATATGGTAATTAATAAATAACTTATGTTTTATTATTTATTTACATGAGGTTTTTAAACCCATGTTTAATAAATAATAAATCATTTATTATTTAATTGCTTAAATGTACTAAGGGTATAAAATACCCACTTAGCCATTAAATGTTCTAATAATCTCCCTTAATTCTAAGAGGGGATAAATACCATAGTCACTTTAATAAATGAATTATACTATGTATACAATTGAAGGATTTAAAACCATTCATCATGCCAAACATCACCTTTTGAAACAAAAAAAACTTATAATCCATAAACTACTATAATGTAAGCCTAGGTTAGCATGATCATGAGATTAAATATAATAGTTTCTCATGAATAATAATCTAAGCATTATTAAATATTTTCATAACATAAAGACCTCCATTAAAATATGATTTTAATTATTGGGGTACAAAGTTAAACTTATACATGAAGTTTAATCAAATCACATAAATTCCACACGAAGTTTACAATGCTTTAAAATGAGAAGTATAGAAAAGAAGAAGGAACAAATGGTTTTTATGAAATGGTATTTTCATGAACACTCCCTCTTAGTATCAAATTTGATGTCCCAACATTATATAAATATGAAAAAACTTGGTAGCACCAACTGTTTTTGTGAAGATATTTACCACTTATTCATCTGTATGAGAGCACAATAGATCAATATCACTATTTAGGACTTTTTCTTGGATAAAATATAAATTAAATTAAATATGTTTAGTTCATTGGTGTTTCACTATATTTTTTATTATATCTATACAATTTTAGTTATCATAATGAAGGGTTATACTATGAGAAACATCCAAATGAAGTCTCCTAAAAACATTGTAGCCACGTGGCTACTTTAGTAGCTTCCATAACACTTATATAGTCCACTTATGTATAAAAAAATAGAAATAGTAGGTTATTTTTTCCTTTTCCAAGTGATATCACTTGCACCAAACTTAAACACACATCTAGAAGGAGATTTGTGATTTATAGTATCACTAGCATGGTTAACATCACAATAACCATATAATTTAACATTATCAATGGAAGAATAAAATAAATAAAAATAAATTGTTCTTTTGATATAATTAATTATACATTTAAAAATTTTCCAATGATCCAAATATATATCCTACATGAATCTATAAGTAACACCAACATCATATGAAATATCTGGCCTAGTAATTGTTAGATAAATCAAACTACCAACAAGCTGTCTATACAGAGTAGGGTTAACTTTTTCACATGAAAATTTTAGATCAAGTTCAAAACCAACATAAATAGGAGTAGACGTAGATTTACAGTAAAGCATATTAAACTTAACATATAAATTATGTGCATACTGAGATTGTGATATAATATTAGAATGTTTATCATAAAATATATCCATTCCTAAGAAATGATGCAGAATGCCTAAATCAATCATTTCAAATATTTGATTTAGTTTATATATATATATATATATATATATATATATATATATATATATATATGAATTAAACTAATTATATCACTATTAATCAAAATGTTATCAACATATAATACAATAAATATTAAATAACTATTTTCAAATTTAACAAAGAGATCATTATTAGAATAGTAGTTACTAAAACCTAGTTCTTTAAAGAAAGAATCAATTTTAGAATACCAAGATCAATGAGTTTTTTGTAAACCATATAGTGATTTATTTAACTTACATACAAAATGTTCTCTATTAGGGTCAGTGAAAACTTTAGGATGAGACATATAAATTTTCTCTTCTAAATCATCATTTAGAAATGCTTTTTTAACATCTATTTGGTGTATAGCATAACCTTTTTGGGCTAAAAGAGCAATGAATAATCTAACAATACTCATTTTCACTATAAGAGAAAAGGTTTCAACATAGTCAATCCTAGGTTTCTAAGTAAACCCACAAGTGACTAATCTTGCTTTAAACTTGTCAATTTTACCAATTGAGTTGTATTGTATTTTATAAATCTACCTACATCCAAAATATGCCTTTTAGGTGGAGGTGAGACAAGATCTCAAGTATTGTTTTTAATTAAGTTACTATACTTAGCTTACATATCAAAATTTTATCTATCATCTTGAATGACTTACTTAAATGATTAAAGTTTGCATTCATACATAGTCATTAAAGTATGATAAGAATGTTGACTTCTAGTTAATTTATTAATATTATCAAGACTAGAATATTATATTAAGGATTCTACCCATTTAGGTCTTTTAAATTGAACAAAAAACTCAAGGGGTTCCTTAGAATATAAGTTATCCAAATATAGATCAAATTTTTATAGGGCATCTATTTATTCATAAGGAGAAATAGGAGATCCAAGTTTAACAATATAAAGACATTGAGGATGTTCCACAAATGGTTTAAAACAAATTGAGAATAAGAACATTCTTATTCTTAATTATTTGTCTTTTAGATGGATCATATACTCATAATCCTTTATTATTACCTCTATAACCTATGAAAATGAAATAATAAGAGGTAGGATCAAGCTTCTTTCTTTTTAATTTAGGAACAAATATGGAAGTAGGGCTACCAAAGATCCTAAGATGAGACACATTGGGTTTATTTTTAAACCACATTTTTAAAATAATATAAAGATACAAAGCTTTATTGGAGAATCTAGTTAGAATATGCACAATAATATTCATAAATTCAGCCCATAAAAATTTAGGAACATTCATATAATGTAACATTATTATAACCATTTCTATAATGGTGTATTTTTTTCTTTCAGCAATACCATTTTACTGAGGGGAATAGGGAGTTGTTAGTTCCTTTTTAGTACCATAACTAATGAAAAATGAATCAAAAATACTAAATAATATATTCACCACCATTATCAAATCTTAATACCTTTATAAAAAAATTATAAGCATTTTCAATAATAACATTAAATTCCTTGAATTTAGATAACACTTCAAATTTATTTTTCATGAAATATGACATAATAATTCTATTATAATCATCTATAAAAGTAAAAGAATACAAAGATTCATTAACATATATAATTTAAATAGGTCCTTACACATCACTATGAATCAATTCTAAAGGATTTGAGAAATTCATATCATGATTCTTGTGGAAAGGATTAGAATGATGCTTACAATGTAAGCAACATTCACAAGTTTTATGATGAGAGGAGATAGAAGGAAGACCAAAGATAATATTATCATAAGATATATCACATAAACTTCTAAAATTACCATCCTAATATTTCATGTCATAATTTAGATTCATTCTTTTTATATTATGAAAGACAACATACAGAAAAAAAAAATGTATAAAGCATTCTTTTGAATGCCTTCAGAAATCAGAGAACCATATTGATTTCTAATGGAAAAGTTATCTTTAATCAAATTTATGATGAATTTATCATTCATAATTGGAAAATAAGATAATAAATTCTTCTTAAGCTTAGGTACATAGAAAATATCATTAATAACAACATTTACAAATTTCACCTTTCCTTGCTTAGTTGATTCTAAAAAAATTGTCTCCTAGGTAAATATTTATTCAAATATCTCTGATATCATATAAATTTTTAGATAAACATGCCATATGGTGTGATGAACCACTATCTAAAATTCATTCATTATCATTAGAAGAAAACAAGGGAAGTAACAACATTATAATTTTGTTCCTAATTGTTATTCTGATTAGGGTTTTGATTCTTCTGATGATTTTGATTAGATTACTTCCCTTTGTTATTTTTAGAAGTTTTATTGTTAACTCTATCTTTATTTTTATAAAAAATGTTTATTCTATGAACAAATTTACCACACATATTAAATTTTTTATTAAACTTAGGTTTATGATTTTGTAAATGATATTTATGGATTATATAACACGTCAATCTTGTACACTAAGAAAAATTAGACCTTGGTTGTTCCTCTTAGTTCTGGACCTTTCTCGCATTAATAAGTCTCAGATCTACTCTATCTTGTGCCCATTAGTCTATCTTTTAGTCTGAATAGTCTTATGTTGATGAGCTAGACCTTATATCTTGCCTAGAATACTTAAAACCTTCTTATCTTCCACCTCTATAAATTCTTATCCTATACTTACTTTCTTAGTCTCTGAACAATAGCATCTTAGATAGACACTTGTATCAATATAGGTATCCTACTTTGAAGCAAGTATCCCATGCCCTAAAGTCATCTGATTTGAAAATGAATTGTATCCTAATTATCAACCTAAGTGATTTAATTTGGTTTATTTTCTCTAAAGAGATTGATATAAATACAAGATCAATCCTCATTCATTCAACAACTAATAGACACCTAGAAAATACCTAAGCCAACTTATCAAATCATTTAATAAATCAATCAATAAATCAAAGCTTCCTTATTTTCTCCTATTTTCATATCAGTCATAGGTAAAACACATACACAGGTCTAAAGTACTAAAGAAGTATCCCAAGAGCTATATTTTATAAGTTACAAGCTAGGTCACTATTGTACTTAATTTCCACATATTGATGATTCACACACAAACCAACATGTAAGGGAGAAATACATTAGTTTGAGGCCTCTTTATAATATTAATTATGTATTCAACACTTGTTAATAGAGGGTCCTTTGGGGTTATCTTGACACTACATTCCCACTAACCCATTTTTTCCCAAGGTCACTATGAAGATGAAGAACTAGAGTTTTATAATTTTATGAGGAGTGACAATCCATGACCTAGATGTAAATCCACCAAAGTGAATTTGAAGACAAACCATAAGAATCTAGGTGGTTTTACCCTTTTCTAACATATATTTTATATATTATACCTACATTACATTAAAATAATAACATCATTGTAATTATCCTAGGCTAACACTAGTGTTTAAAGTTGTAGAGGCACTTAATCCAAAAAATTTGTGACTATTCTAGAACCATCTTCCGGTTTGATTCCTAGTTATTCTAGATCCATAACTATATTATCATCAAAACTAGATTAGTATATTGTTTATTTGTCATTTCTATATCTAGCATAGTTATACTTACTAATTTTAGCTTATCTTAGTTTAATGAATTTAGTATATGTTATATCTGAGTTTCTCATCTAATTGACAAGGTATAGAGATAATTTATCACCTTTGTAATCTTATTTATCTCTATCCCCTTTAACCCTAGATAACCCCAATATATATTTTTAGAGTTAAACATATTGTGAACCTAATTTGTGTGAATACAATTTTTTTATCTAGGGCTTATAAGCCTCCTAGATTTTTAACTTATTATGATGGATTTTTAGATCAAAAACTTTACCCTAGGGTTTTAGCCTCATCTGGTATCCAAGATTCATGTGTATACACTTAAAAGTTACTTCTTCCTTGATTTGTGTATTTTAGACTCCAAATAGGTCCATTTTATAATTACTCAGAGATATTTTATACTCAAGTTGATATAGAAAAAAAATTGATTTCCAAAATAGTACACCTATTTTTTTTAACAAGAAAAATTTATAACCATAAAACTAAGTATCAAACCTACTAAGGTTAATCCACCACAAAAAGTTAAGCAACAAACAATCCCCTTTACTATGTAGCTAGTACTTGAGATACCATTATATCATAAACATACAATGGATTCTAGGAAAACTCCATCTTATATTATGCACCATATTCATACATCTTAAAAACTTAAACATGTTTCTATTATTGTTATACCAAATGAACCACATATCACATAGAGATGGGTTACACAAACCTCTATTTCTTCTATTTATACTTCATGACCATAAAGCCTATTATACATACATAGAGAGTAATAAAATCTACAGTGATAAATATTGCACACACATGATCCTTGTAATTACAAAAAATTCCTTGCACCAAGTTCTAAGTGGGGAAATACATATGACCATTATTGGGATGGGATCATAGGATGATCTTTCCTCTTCAAATATTCTAAAAATACCAAAAAATCAAAAAACCTTCAAAACTCCAAAAACAATTTAGCATAAACATGTTCTATTGGATCTTTGGAATCCATGTGCTAGTTACATGTTGATAGATGTTATATTAGTTACTCATGCATACATGTGTATTACACTTCTAATTGAGTTTAATGTATTCATACACAAATATATGATCTATTCCTATTTTGGATGTTGGGCCTTCCCTCTACTGATGTCATGTGTACATTGGGGGCATCCGCTTTTTTGATCATGATAATCACATGTTATAAGGTTCAAGTATCACTTTACAATATCATGTTTTACACTCATATATGCACTTACACATAAATTCATCCATGATTATATATTTCATAGAGTACTTGATATGTTATACACTTGACCTTTTTTTTTAACACATTTGATCCATGGGCTACTATGATATGTTTATATTAGTTGCTTATGCTTTCTTTTATGCAGTTCATTGAGTACCTTACCTTGATATGATCTTTCTTGTTCAATAATTTGAATATGATCCTTTATTTGCATCCTCCATGCCTATGATTTTTTCTTTGACATTTGAATATGTCATTATTTACTATATGGACATTTGAATATGTCCTTACTTTTATGGATATTTGACTAAATCATGTCCCTTCGATTATGTGGTATTTTTGGTCTCCTAGGACCTCCATATGTTGACTTACTTTTGAGTGTTCTTGTGTGTGTAATTATTTTCTTGTTGATCTTGTACTGTTACAATCTAGACATTATCATGATATTTATCATGAATATTAAGCCTTCATTTTATCACATTATTCTATGCACTTCAATGCTACATTTACCTATACATGTTCTTCTATATTGTACATGGTTCTATTCATAAATTATTTAGTTATCTTATCCAAGTTTTGAGGTGAGGTAACTCCTAGTTTCTGTTCCTCCCTCACCTCAAATGGGGAGAAATTAGTGGAGGCATGTTATCCACATTTTACATAATTTTTAGATTCAATGGAGACATGTCATATAGGCATGGATTCTACACATTCATAATTTTTAGATTCAATGCAGGTATTCTTTGGAAGCATGTTCTCCACACATATTAAATATTCGACACATCCAAATTTAGTGGGTTCATTTTTTGGAAACATGTCCTCATCATTGGAACTTATTTAAATTTTCATATTTCTTCATATATAGTGGGGTCATGCTTTGGAATCATGTTCTCCACACTTATTTTTTTTTTAATTAGACAAAACACCTAGTTATATAATTTAGATTCATAGTTATGGTATAATTCTATATATTGGTACCATTTTTATACATAGTTTTAGCACGAGACATATATAAGGTACATATGCTATGAAATTTATATTTAATATTATAAAATACAAATCAGTTTCAAATTTTAAAACACTCTATGGTACTATCATCGCCCACCAGGATGGAATTTTAAGGATTGTATTAAGCCAATCTATTGTAGTAGTTGGTTCTCTTTTGGTATGGTTGAGGTGATTAAATCCCTAAATATTTCCAATTTTTTAGGTTGGATTTATTTTTATCATTGAGCCTCACCAATTTGATAGTCTGAGTTGACTTTGTTCACTCATTCTCACTAAGTTATAATTATGATTGGGTTGCATGATTGAACTAATCTCAACTATCGGGTGATAACTCATATTTTATTTAGGGTTGGGGCATGTTCATTCTAATATCTCTTTGGCTCTATCTCATTAGATATATACACTTTATATATTTATGTATTAATCCTCATCTCAATTTTAGAGCTTTACAATGATACATGTTTTCAAAATCAACTTGCCAATAGGCAAGGTAGTTTGAACCGATACACAGGCGTACTCATAGACCTTACTATTTTAATTTTAATCTTTTAAATACTTTTAATTATAATATTATATGAACTAATTATATACTATAGCATGATCTTGGTTTCAGGTCAGTCACCAGTAAAGCACTCAATTTGGACTCATACAAAGGCAAGATGTGTTATACACATGCAAGTATGCATTTCTTCTCCTTTAAACCAATAATTTCATTACTAAATTAAAGGGGGGTGTGGAATTTAGATGGTATTTATGGATTATATATTACTTCAGTATCGTAAACTTGGAAAAATAATACCTTGGTTGTTTCTATCAGTTATAGACATTTTCCACTTTTAAATGTCTCACATATACTTTATCTTGTGTCCCTT
Organism: Torreya grandis; assembly: GCA_037957365.1. Lineage (NCBI taxonomy): Eukaryota > Viridiplantae > Streptophyta > Pinopsida > Cupressales > Taxaceae > Torreya > Torreya grandis. The sequence goes on along the minus strand of JARHVA010005917.1, from coordinate 1,023,920 downwards.
GGCCTATGTCTTGGTTCAACCAGTATTATGTTAATAGCCTATACCTTCTATCTTTGCCAAAATGTTAAAACATTCTTATTTTCTATGCCCACAAGTTTTGAGCCTGTACCTACTTTCCTACTCCATGGACACTATCATCTTAGACAAACACGTACATTGATGTAGGTGTCTTACTCCAACATAAATTTCCAGTGTCTTAAAGTCATGTAATTTTCAAATGAAACATATCTTAATGGTTAGACTAAGTGATTTAATTTGAGTAATTTTATCCAAAGGGATTGATAAAATACAATATCAATCCTTGTTCATTCTTCACCTAGAAAACACCTATAAAAGACCTAAACCAACTTATCAAAGCATTTAATCAAACACTCGATAAATAAAATATTCCCTATTTTATCCTATTTTCATATCAGTCATAGGTAAAAAAAACATACATAGTTCTAAAGTATTAAAGGAATTTTCCTAAGATCTATATTTTCCAAGTTATATGCTAGGTCACTATTTACTTATTTTCCACATATCACATGATTTACACAGAAGCCAACATGTAAGAGAGAACTACTTCAATATGTGGCCCTCTTCAGAGTATTAGCTATGTAGGCAATGTTCATTGATAGAGGGGTATTTGGGGTCAAATTGACACTATGTTCCCACTAACCCATTTTCCCCTAAGATCAATATGAAGATGAAGAACTAGGGTTTTGCAATTTCATGAGGAGCAATAATTTATAACCCAGATCTGAGAGTACCAATAGAAAGATGAAAATAAACCTAAAATAATCTATGTGGTTGCATACTTTTACAACAAGTCTTACATATAGGACACTTATGTTAGGTTTATATAGTAGCATCAATGTAACTATCCCAAGCTAATGCTAGTTTTTGTAGATCTAGAGGCACTTAATCAAAAAAATTGGTGACTATTCATAAACCATATTCTAATCTGTTTCCTACATGTTCTAGATCCATAACTATGTTAGCATCAAAATCAACTAAGTACATTATTTTTTTGTCATTTCCATTTCTATCATATGTTTAATTATTATTTTAAACTTATCTCAGTTTAAACAATTTAATATATGGTATATCTAAGTTTAACATCTAATTGGCATGCTATAGAGATAATTTATCACCCTTATAATGTAGGATATCTTTATCCTATTTAACCCTAGATAACCTGAATCTATATTTTTAGGTTTAAATAAATTCTTATTTATATATCTCTTATTCATAGTTTTTCATTAACATAATTAGGGTTAGATTTATTATTTCTATTGTTTTAAAAAATAGAGTTGAGAGTGAGAAGTGCATGCATGAAATTCTCTTTAGAATCAAAATTATACATCACTTGCTCTTATTTAATTAAAATACTTGATATGGTAGTGAGGTCATGGATATATTACTCTATTTGGTAATT